>JAAAKG020079579.1:0-16861 GCA_010014905.2 Druon quercuslanigerum | reverse complement strand
AATAAAAGACTGTCATTCCGAGTGATTCGGAGTGACTCATTTTTAAAAACATATCATTGTATTTCTCGGCATTACAACATGTTAATTTTTTTTTTAATTTCTAAATATTTCTTAAAAATATTTGTATTCTCAATAAAAATTATGATAAATCCTGTAAAATGATAAAAAGGCCTTAAATTTAAATAAAAGTTTTTTCTTAAAAACAGGGGGAAAAGATTGAATCTTTAAAAAAATAGGAAAAAACATTTAAGATATAAAAAAATACATTTTCTTTAATTTTTTCTTGAAATCATTTCAAATTTTTAATTGTTTTTGAATCTCTTCAAACATTCTAAGTATCTTTTAAACTAAATAGAATTTGTTCTAAATTAATAATGGTTTTACAAATTTTTCCAGGTATCTTAAGAAAATTTTTTCTCTATCCTAAAAATGTAAAAAGCCTTAAAAAGCTTCAAAATTTTGCTTTAAAATCTGTAAAAATCTACATTTTTATTAAAAATTTTGGTATCTATTAAAATGTTAAATTATTGTTAATTTTTTTAAACTTCCGAATATTTCGTAAAATTATTTGAATTTTTCATAGAAAAAAATGCTTTAAAATTTGCAAAATTTTTTTGAAATTTCATAAATCTTTTAACAAGTTTTTAAATATTTTCTTAAAATTAATTTTCTATGATAAACCCTCATTTAAAAGTTTCATTTGGATCTTCATAAAATTATTGTATCGTATAATTTTGTTTTTAATTATTCGGAATCTTTTCAACTTCTAAATTATTTTTAAAATTATTTGTTGGAAAACAGGGGAAAAAGAGTAAATCTTGAAAAAAAATTGAAAAAGAGAGCAACATCTTTCAAAAAATTTGCAAAATTTGCAAAATTTGCAAAATCAGACGACCCCTCGCATTGGCATTAGTTTCTGAACTTCATACAGTTCTAAGACATAAAACGTTCAATCACTTTGTCATTTTTTTATGAATTTCATTTAGTTCTTAAATATAAGGCGATCACTCACATTTTATTTTTTTTTGAATTTCATGCAGTTCCTAAACATAAGGCGATCATTCGCATTTCAACTTTTCGGAATTTCATACAGTTGTGAAATATAAGACGATTAATCACACTTTTCTTTATTTAAGAATGTTTATACAGTGGTTAGCCATCACAAGATCCCTCGCATATACATTAGTTTCTGAACTTCATGCAGTTCTATAACATAAGACGATCAATCACATTTTAATTTTTTTCTGAATTTCATGCAGTTCCTAAACATTAGAGATCATTTTCATTTCATTCGTTTCTGAATTTTATGCAGTTGCGAAACATGAGACGATCAATCGCAATGTTCCTTATTTAAGAATTTTTATACAGTTTTCAAACATCAGACGATCCCTCGTATTGCCATTTGTATTTGAATTTCATGAAGTTCTATAACATAGGATGACCATTTACACTTTATTTGTTTCTAAATGTCATACAGTTGTAAATAACACATGACGATCACTCACATTTCATTTTTTCTGAATTTCATGCAGTTTCTAAACATAAGACAATCATTCGCACCCAATTTTTTTCTGAATTTCATGCATGTGTAAAACATAAGACGATCAATCGCACTGTTACTTATTTAAGAATTTTTATACAATTTTTAACCATCAGACGATCCCTCGCATTGGCCTTTGGTTCTGCATTTCATGCAGTTGTGAAACACAAGACGATCAATCGCACGTTCCTTATTTAATAATTTTTATATAGTTTTCAATCATCAGACGATCCCTCATATTGTCATTCGTTCATGCATTTTATGTAGTTCTAAGGCATGAAATTTGGATGTGGTAACTCTAGAACATAACCTCAATTTTTTTTAAATTCAATACCAAAAATTTACCTGTAATTCTTTTTTTAGTTTTGGAAATTTATTTTTTGTATAGACTCACAAGTGTCCACAATATATATAATTTTCATCACGATCAGATGAGCCCTTTTCGAGAAAAAAAATTTTTTTGGTTCTTCTTCCCACCTCCATAACTCCCACAAAAACCTAAAATATTGATACATTTTTATTAAAGAGTAAGAAAGTCATGCTTATTAATATTAAATTAAAAATCGATTTTTATGGTAAAAAAAATTTTCTTTCTCATAATTTAAAGTTGATGCCAGAATAAAAAAAACTGTTGATTCGAGAAGAATAGATTGACCTATAATATTCCTGCATTTTATTGAACACTAAAGAAACCTATAATAATACAGAATTTGTAAAAATACGGCTTTTTATAGTAAAACTTTTTCATTAATATAATTCAAAGCTGATGCAGAAATATAACAGATTCTTCGATTCGAGTCAACTCGATTGACCTACAATATCTATACATTTTATTGAACAGTAAGAAAGTTATGCTCATTCATATTATGTTAAAAATAGATATTTATAGCAAAAAAAATTTTAATCTTATAATTTCAAGTTATTTCAAGAATCAAAAATATACATTGATTGAATGCGAAACGATTGACCTATAATATTGATATATTTGATTGAAGAGTAAAAAAGCCATGGTAATGCATAATATTTGAAAATACGATTTTTTAAACTAAAACTTTTTTCCTCGACATAATTTAAAGTTTATGCAACATTAAAAAAGATTCCTTGGTTCAATGCGAATTGATTGACCTATAATATTCATACATTTTTATTAAAGAGTAAGAAAGTCATGCTCCTTAATATTATATTAAAAATCGATTTTTATGATAAACAAATTTTCTTTCTCATAATTTAAAGTTGATGCCAAAATAAAAAAAAAACTGCTGATTCGAGAAGAATAGATTGACCTATAATATTCATACATTTTATTGAACACTAAAGAAACCTATAATAATACAAAATTTTGGAAAATACGGCTTTTTATAGTAAAACTTTTTCAGTAATATAATTCAAAGTTGATGCAAAAATATAATAGATTCTTCGATTCGACGCAAATCGATTGACCTATAATATCGGTACATTTTATTAAAGAGTGAGAAAGTTATGCCCATTCATATTATTTTAAAAATAGATATTTATAGTAAAAGATTTTTTATTTTTATAATTTAAAGTTATTTCAAGAATAGGAAATATTAATTGATTGAATGCGAAACGATTGACCTATAATATTGATATATTTGATTGAAGAGTAAGAAAGCGATGGTAATGCATAATATTTGAAAATACGATTTTTTTAAGTAAAACTTTTTTTTTTGACATAGTTTCAAGTTTATGCAACATTAAAAAAGATTCCTTGGTGCAATGCGAATCGATTGACCTATAATATTTATACATTTTTATTAAAGAGTAAGAAAGTCATGCTTCTTAATATTATATTAAAAATCGATTTTTATGATAAACAAATTTTCTTTCTCATAATTTAAAGTTGATGCAGAAATATAACAGATTCTTCAATTCTAAAGGAATTAATTGACCTATAATGTCAATACATTTTAATCAAAAGTAAGTAAGTTATCGTTATTTATATTATATCAAAAATCGAGTTTTATAGCAAAAATGTTCTCATAGTTTAAAGTTAATGTGAGAATGGAGAAGATGTGTTGATTCGAGACGAATCGATTGACTTACAATATTGATATATTTTATTCACAGTTTTTGTCATCAAATTTTTTTTATTATCATAATTAAAAATTGATGCAACAACGGAAAAGTTTTCATTTTTGCAATTTAACAGTTTATTTGAGAATAAAAAAATATTCCTTGATTCAATGCCAATCGATTGACCTATTATATTGATACACTTATTGAAGAGTAACAAAGCTATGGTAATTCGTAATGTGCGTTGTTTCGTTGCTTCAATAAGAATCGATTGACCTATAGGATTGATAAATTTTATTGAAGAGTAAAAAAGTTATGTTAATGCACAATATTTGATAAAACGGTTTTTTATAGTCAAATTTTTTCATTAACATAATTATAAAATTGATGCAATAACGGAAAAGATTTTTTGAGTCGATGCTAATGATTGACCTGAAATATTATAACACTTTATTAAATTGTAAGCAAGTTATGGCCGTTTATCTTATATAAAAAATTGATTTTTAGTAAAAACTTTTGCATTCTCACAATTTAAAAGTTGATATAAGAATAAAAAATATTTCTTGATTCAATGCGATTCGATTGACCTATAATATTGATACATTTATTGAAGAGTAACAAAGCTTTGGTAATTCTTGATGTTTGAATAGACGGTTTTTTATAATAAAATTTTTTTCATTCTAATAATTTAAAGTTTATGCAATAATAAAAAAGATCTTTTAATTCGGGGCGAATAGATTGACCTGTGATATTGATACAGTTTATTGAAGAGTAAGAAAGTTTTGTTAATGCATAATATTTCATAAAACTGTTTTTTATAGTCAAATTTTTTTCTTTAACATAATTCGAAATTGATGCAATAATGGAAAAGATTTTTTGACCCGATGCTAATCGATTGACCTGAAATATTATGACACTTTATTAAAGTGTAAGAAAGTTATGGCGGTTCATCTTATATCAAAAATCGATTTTTGTAGTAAAAACTTTTGCAGTCTCACAAGTTAAAAGTTAATATAAGAATAAAAAATATTCCTTGATTTAATGCGAATCGATTGACCTATAATATTAATACATTTATTGAAGAGTAACAAAGATTTGGTCATTCGTAAACATAATTCAAAGTCGATGCAAGAATACAAAAGATTTCTTGCTTCAATACGAGTCGATTGATAAATGTTATTGAATAGTAAGAAAGTTATGGTCATTCGCATTATAATAAAAATCGATTTTTATAGTAAAATTTTTTCATTCTCATAATTTAAAGTTTATGCAATAATAAAAAAGATCTTTTGATTCGGGACGAATAGATTGACCTATGATATTGATACATTTTATTGAAGAGATTTTTTGATTGACATACAATATTAATAAAATTTATTCAAGTGTCAGGCAGTTATTCTCATTCGTTATATTTGAAACATCAGTTGTAACAGAAAAAATTTTTATCGACAATAACCAAATTTGGCGCATGAATAGAAAAGACGTTGTATTTATGAATTTGAAACATAATAATAATAGGTTTTAACAACACTAATAGAGATTGTAACAGTATTATTATTTTTTTTTTAATATTAATTTTAATTTTTTTAATTGAAAACTTAATCTTAGCTTAAACGAACTTTGCATAAAGCTGGAAAAGGGATTGGATGTGACTTTCCTTTTCCAACTCTAAAAATTACAATTTCAAATATAAAATTTGATTTGTCTGATTTGTAAAAATTGAGAAATTTTGTCTGCTTTTATAGGATTTTATAAATCTGTTATGAAACCTTACAAGATGACTATGTTATGTCAATTTTTACTAGATTTGGTCAATTTAGTGAAGATAATAAAAAATTTTAAAAATAAAAAATGGAAGCAATATGAAAATATTTGCACCATCATATACATTGAAGCTTAATATCCTAATTAACAGTCCTGCCGTAGAAAAATTTGTTGACACAAAATTTTTAGAATAGTCTAAATTCATTTTATCAACAACTTTGCACGTTATGGGATTTACGTTCCAACAAATTTTTGTTGAATGATTATGAACCAATTTTTCTTCTATATACAAAAAATCATTTATTCATATTTACAAAAACATAAATAGGTGCTAAAATTTTACAATAAATTTCGCGCTAACAACATTCTATGAAAACAGACTACAACATCGTTATACAATCATTCTGTAAACATTAAAAATGGAAAAAGCACATTTTCCTCGATTTCAGCATCACTTGTATATCTTCTAGTCTTTTTCCTCTTGTTTCGGGTATAGTGATAAAAGCAAGAAAAGTACAACTGGCACAAAAAATCGCAAAAACAAAAAAGACACCTTGCATTCCTAATGTCTCAATTAATTGTTGAAATCGAAACAAGGAAAAGAAGGCAAATACCATATATTGAATTTTAGTCATAGCTATCGCTAAATTTTTAACATCAGCTGTAAAAAGTTCACCTTGATAAATATAAAAAAGATTGATGGATCCAACAGTAAGCATTAGTTCATACATCACTACACCAAAAATTGGGAACCACTTGATAGAGGAAACATCAAACTGTTCTTTTTCCAGGAAGAAAAAAATTGCCACAATCCCCAAGGAGATTGCACCCATCATTCCAGTTGAAAACAAAAAAAATTTCCTATTGATTCGTTCCACCAACTGTGTACCTATTAGACAAGCAACCATCTGTGTACTTGCCAGTACCAAAGAAGATATTTCAGGTTTGAAAATCGATCCCTCGTATGTAAAAATTTGTTGAGCAAAAAATATCAAAGCCGCATAGCCTGAAAATGCTTGTTGTGCACCCAAAAATGTTAGGACCAGTAAAGCTCGTCGATTATTTCGAAAGGCGAGCAACTTCCATAAATTGGTTTCACTGAAACTTAAAAATGAGGGTTTAGGTTGTCCTATATTTAATTTCGTTAAGGTTCCACTGCCATTTTCCATTTTTCTCAAAGGTTTTCCGTTTTTTGATTCTTCCTTTCCTTCTTCTTCTTCTTCTGCATTTTGAACATCCATCAGCTTTAGCATCTTCTCTTCACACTCAATGTTTTTCTGAAGAAAATATAAAGAATCCGGCACGAAGAAAAAGATGCAAACGAAAAAAATTGGTATACAGAGGAGAGCAATGTTCATGTAATTGTATGGCAAATAGGCTCCAAGCAGCATGACGAATAAGATTCCAATGTTTAAGGACAAAGATAATAATACTAGGAATATGCCTCTATTTTTTCTGTTTCCAATTTCGGAAAGATAAACAGTGAGGCTACATATTGCTGCACCATATCCTATTCCTTTTAAAAGTCTTGCAATATATATTACGAGACAGTCTTTTGCTAGAATTATCATAATCCAGGAGGTAATTTGTGGTATAGCGAGACATAATAAAGTTCTTTTTCTTCCTAATCTATCAATTATTAGTGGATTTAGTAAATATCCTAGCACGAAACCTATTGTTAAAAGTGATGCTATCCAATCACTTTGTTCCTTTGATATCGGCAAGTGTGATGTTTCACTGGTCAAATAGGGCAATGCTGGAGAAGTCCATGCTGCACTGGCACCATACCCAACTGCTGTCATGGAAGCTGTAAATAATTTAAATTCTATAAATTTCAAAATATAAAAATTAAAGAAATGCTGAAAACACAACCAAGAATCCATCAACTAAATTTTGACAACCACCATAAAATATTCCTGTTGAAAGTTGAAAACAACAAATAAAGAAAGACACCAACCAAATCCTCCTGCTTCTCTTTCTTTCTTTCGTTCGTATTTTTTATTTTTATTATTATCAAGTCACAACAAAAAAAACATTTGTGAAAAACAAACGCCAACGTTTCGGCACCACAATGCTTTCTTCCTGAAGCCTACGAACCAAATGAGGTTCAAAATAAAAACCTATGGTAAATAGAAACCGGTTATAAACATATCTAAAAAATCCATCATAAGCAAATCAGAACTAGGCAACATTATCCCAATCAAAATGATGGTCAACATCAATAAATTCCTTTGTATGTCTGGAAAGACATCTCACAAATCCTGCAAGTGATCTTGCAGGCAAAAAATCGTTTTGTTTGCTTTCGATTTGTTGAATTCTAATTTTAATATTTTTCTCAATTTGTTTGAAATTCCCAGCTATTTCTTAGATTATATTTAGAAGTTTTGATAGAATATTTAAAAATTAAATTAAAATTTTGTTCCAAAAATTTAGCTGGAGTATTAATAGTTAAAATAACCATCCTCAAAGGATAGCTATCTTTTTGCATCTTTCTTTAACCATACATCTGGCACTTTACTTTACTTTCCTCTTTTTTATTTTTTCCTAAGGAGGAAAATATTGTCTTTTCCTTTTTAGGAGAAAAGACTGTTCTTCTTTATTTGTTTTTTTTTTAAATTTCAATAAAAACATTTTATGGTGGTTGTCCACATTTGGTCAATGAAGTCTTGATTTTATTTTCAGGAATTCTGCACATTAATTTTAATATATATTTTAGTACAGATTTCTTCTACGAAAAGCTCGAACAGAGCATTTTTAAAACATTTGAGAACATATCCTTGTTTTCAATTACATAGTTGCTACAGGAAGTTAATTTTTTTATTCTGTTTAAAAATCGCATGTATTTGGTTAAGGATTCAAAATATTATATTGAAAATTTATCTTTTTGGTATATCTAAACTATTTTTGGTAAACAATTAAAATCCTTTTTGATTGAAAATTGGAAAATTTTGGTTGATGATTCATTATTTTAGTTGACAAACCTTTTTATCAAAATTTAATTATTTTGTTAAAAATTACGTTTTTTCTTTGAAAGTTATTTTAATCGAGTTAAAACTTATGACTTATTTTCACAATTAGCCATAGAATACGAATAAAAACTATCTGAAGGTACCGCAGGCTACCTGCCCGCTCGGCGAGTCTGTTTGCGTCCCACCATGGAATTCGTGGCGAAGGCACGTTGCCGTGTACGTTACTTACAGAAAGCTTTCATAATTCATTTTCAAATTTTAATTTTTAAAGACTATGTCTAGATGCAGAATTTCATTTCGCATCTTTTTCCCTCTAGGCAAAAAGTTGTAGCTATTTTAGTTTTCTAATTAAAGCCAAGAAACTGACTTTTCTTGAAAAATCAATTTTAATTCGTTCTGCACTTCAACTCGTGCTCATTCAGTCAGTTTTGAGGATTTTTATAAAAAAAATTCAGAGAATGTAGTTTAAAATGTCTTTTGACTAATAGAGCAAAAATAATTCAAAAATTTATTCAAAAAAAATTGATGTTAATTTTTTTCTGATTCGTGGCGCTTATCGGACTTCTCTAACTTCCAGCGTTTCGTTTATCAAGCAAATTTTGAGCATCAAAGACCGCCCAGCGAGAAAGTTGTTAAAAACAGTATAGAGAAATTTTCTGAAAAATTTTAGCAGAATCAGATTAATATTCAAGAAATTATTAACGTCTTAAGTCGACAGCAGCTAGGAGACTCGCGCGCGCTGTGTCTTACATTCGATTCATGATGCAGTTAACCGACGCCAAGAATAAGAACTAATCAAGTAATTAGGTAATATCAAAGTTTTATGCATAAATAAATAATATTGGACAATTTAAAATAAATTATTTATTTAATATTTTTCACAATAGAATGGTTCTATTTATTTGACAAATCTCCTAGCCGCTGTTGACTTAAGACGTTAATAATTTATTGAATATTAATCTGATTCGGCTAAAATTTTTCAGAAAACTTCTTTATACTTTCTTCAACAAATTTTTTGCTGGGCAGTTTTTGTTGCTCAAAATTCGCTCGATAAACGAAACGCTGGAAGTTAAAGAAGTCCGATAAGCGTCACGAATTAGAAAAAAATTAACAACAATTTTTTTTAAATAAATTTTTGAAATTTTTTTTCTCTATTAGCCAAAGGACATTCCGAACTACATTCCCTACAAAATTTTATTTAAAATCCTCAAAACTGACTGAATGAGCGCGAGTTGAAGTGAAAATCGAATAAAATTGATTTTTTCAGAAGAGCCAGTTTCTTGGCTTTAATTAGAAAACTAAAAAAGCTGCAACTTTTTGCCTGAAGGGAAAAAGATGCGATATAAAATTTTACATCTAGACATGGTCTTTAAAAATTAAATTTCGAAAATAAATTTAGAAAACTTTCTGTATGTAAGATCGCCGAGGGGGCCTTCAGATCGCCTTCAGCGTCTGTTTTATAGAGTTTCAAAAAACTCCCATAGGTAAAAAATTGGTTTTTTGAAAGTAAATTTTTTCTGGCACGCAAAAGACGATTTCATACTGACAATTACATGTTCTCATAAATTGTTTAAACAATTTATTATTGTTTTTAGCCATTTTCTCAAAGAATGAAGTTTGATGCGGTTTTTTCAAAAAATTCCCACTTGTTGTCCAATGTTTAATTAGAGGAAAGTGATAGTTCATTAATGTTAGAAAGAGTAATTGTTAAAACAATTTATCATTATTGTTAATAATATTCTCTTAGAAAAATTCTACAAAATTTCAGTTTAAAAAATTTCAACCTTAGTTAAATTTTCAGTTAAGGTAAGTTATGTTATTAATTGGAGTCAAGAAAATTATTTGTTTAAACAATTTATTATTATTATTAATATTATACTTGAATAATGCTAGAAAGATGCAGTTTTTTCTTAAATTTCTGGCTTTTTATCAAATTTTGAATGTAAGTGAGGTAATAATGTATTCAAGTTAAGAAGAATAATTGTTTAAACAATTTTTTATTATTGTTAATAATATTCGCTTTGCTTATTAGTAGAATGTTGCAGTTTTTTTAGAAATTTTGAACTGTTTGTCTATTTTTCGTTAGGCGTGACTTAATGATTAAATCAATTTAGCCAAAATACTTGTTTAACTATTTAATTATTTAAACAATTTAACCAAAGAACAAAGAAACAAAACAAAGAACAAAGAAACAAAGAACCAGAAATTTTCAGAAAAACGGGATCTTTCCAGGATTATTCAAATATAATATTATTAATAGTAATGATAAATTGTTTAAACAAATAATTTTCTTAACTTGAATTAATTAATTAATATTTTAAAAATTAAAGTTTAATGAAATTTCTGTTCCAATTAGAAATTATTTCTGTAAAAATAAAATGTCTTCCACTTAAAATCAAACTTTAGTAAAAATACGAAATTATAAAAAAGTCTGATATTTAAATAATCAATAAATTTTTTTTAAATTGTAATAATAAATATTTGTTGAAAACGTTTACACTATAGTAAAAATGCAAACGGTTATTGAATAAAAAAATTTTATTTTACAATTTTTTGCATAAAATATATTTCTTTTTTTAAACATTATTTATTTTTTAATTAGAAAACTAAAATTAAAATGTAATTCATTTTCTGTTATCATTAGAAATTATTTCTGTGATACTTTTTTTATTTAGTACAAAAAATTAATTTAATACAAAAATTGTCAAATGTTATTTGACAAGAATTAATTTTCTCGTCAAATTTTGTCATTATTACATTTTTAAAGAATATTAGGAACATTTATAATAATTATTACTAAAATAAAAAATAACACCAAATTCAAATTTAAATCTAAAATTCAACAAATTGGATATAATTTTACAACTACGATAATAGCAAACCAATTATGTAATTCTTACAGATTTGATTAAATGATTATTATGGCTTTATCATCATAAATTTTAAATTATTTATAATTTTAAAGGTTTAAATAAGACTCACCTATAATTGCCGCAGTATATTGCAGCTTAAAATCAGATTTTTCCTTTGGCACCATATTTCTGCATTTGTAAAAAAAGATTTTCTTTACTAAATAATTAATTTATCGAATAATTTTTAATTTTCTGTAATATGAAACAAACTAACAAATACATTTTAATACATGAGGTTCAACAATTCATATGCCGCCTTTAAACAGAAGTTTTCACATCGTGAATATTTTCCCGTAATACATATATGCTAATGATTTTCCTTTTCCGTTTGTCAATAAGCATTATAGTGATTTATGGATAAAAAATAATAAAAAATAATACTTTTTCAATCTGCGTCTCACAAATGAGGTAAATTTCGAGGAATTTTCGAAATATGACGTCATATTATTTAAATTTAGTTAAGGTGGAAAAATCTTCAAGGAAAACCAATCTTTTCTTATTGCGAACAAAACAAAAATTAATATTTGGTTAAGCAACATAAATGTATTGCACAAATACCAATAAAATTATTTTGTTCTACTATGAAAACATTTTGCTCAGTGCATTATATCTATTTCTTCTGTTTAGGTTTCTTGTAATTTAAAAATTACCCGCCTTTTTTCAAGGTCTCATGTTGACCAATAGAAAAGTTGCATGCAAAATAACTTCAAACTGTCAGCGACAGATGGCGCCAGAGGTCAGTTCCCAGGCATTCGGTAACTGCTCGATCGGTAAGTTAAATTACTGCCACAGATCCATGACCAAGCCGACAGACCGCGCCACTGTTTCACCAGATATATAGTTCAATCTGTCGCAAAAATATGGTACCTCTCTTTTACCAGCTACGTAGTTCTAGCTGCGACCAACAGATGGCGCCACCAGTCAAATGGCGCTCTTGGGGATCCGGGATTCCCCAGAGTTAGATTAAATTCAGGAAACAAATTATGTTAAAGTTGTAGAACCAATTTTAATGTAGCACTGTATAATTTTCTTTATTCGCGAACTAAAGCTTAAAATTACTAAATTTTTAATTTGCACAGTAAAATCGCCAAAAAATATCCTTAGAATAATTGGAACGAATTTTAAGAAAATGGAATATTCAATGTAAGATTTTGTTAATTTTGTAAATAAATTGATAGATTGACCTTTTATTTGTATTTTTACCGTTTTTCACATTTATATAATTTATATATATGGGGCATTCTCTGTCAAATCAGCCCCCCCCCCCTCACACTTCAATTTGCAAGATAAATTAATATAATTGGGCTTAAAATTTTCGTTCAAACTTCTACTTTTTCGAACCGTATGGCCTTTTGCGATTTTTAAAAATGACGCACCTGTCATGGCTGCCACAATGAAGGAAACTACTAAACATAATATTTTATTTGTACTCTAATTCTTGTAAGAACATAAGATTGCATCTTATAATCCACGGTATTTATGTATTTGAGGTCGCTGATTACGAATCTATTATTAGTTTTCCAAAATTTCAAGATGGCCGATCCAATATGGCAGCTGAAAAGTGTGAAAATTCTTTTATATTGAAAGTACGAGTTGGGTATTAATATAAAGGTTTTTGGGGTCGCTGATTACGAATCTACTATTAGTTCTCTAAAATCCCAAGATGGCGGCTGAATAGTTTGAAAATAAATTTATATCGAATGTTCGAATTGAGTATCAATATAGGGATTTTTGGGGTCGTTGATTACGAATCTACTATTAGTTTTTTAAAATCCCAGGATGGCGGATCTAATATGGCGGCTGAAAAGATTAAAAATCATTTTTATCGAAAGTACGATAAGGGTATCAACATAAGGGTTTTTGAGGTCGCTGATTACGAATCTACTATTAGTTTCATGAAATCCCAAGATGGCGGATCTAATATGGCGGCTTAAAGGTGAAAAAATCATTTTACGTCAACAACACGAGTTTGGTCTGAATATAGGGTTTTTTGGGGTCGCTGATTACGAATATGCTACTAGTTTTTTCAAACTCCAAGATGAGAGATCTTAGAAAGCGAGTATAAATACGATTCGTCTAAAAATTCAAAAGTATTTACGTTTTTATACACGAGAGCAAGTTTAATCCAGCCATGGAAAGGACGAATCCTGTATAATTTGTTTATATAAATAAAAACTTTAAAACCAAAATTTTTGTAAATAATTCAGCCCTAATTCACTTGAGGTTAATGCAGAAAATTGTGATGAATTATTTTAAATCAACTACGGCATTCTATAAGCAGGCGGTCAAAAGTAAACATTGTGAAAATATAAAGTCTATAAACTGTTTGTGTTATTATTTTTACTTTGTTGACGTTGACATTGCCACATATTTGAGAGAGAGCTGGTAAAACAGTGGCGCTATCTATTGGGTTGGTCATGGATCCAATAACAGTGATCTACCTTATTGATCGATCATTTACCGGCTGTCTGGGAACTGACCGGTGGCGCCATCTGTCGGTGCCAGCTTGAACTATGTTGTAGTCTCGCCGAGTTCTCATAGCTAGACTACTACCGTCGAACTCATCTTTTTATAAATCTTTCAACACGTTTTTTTTCCCCTAAAAGTAGCTCGACATAAGAATGGTAGCAGAAGAATGTGTCGAAAATTGTATTCTCACTAGTCATCAGTTAGGTAAACAAATTTTATTTACTTTTAAACAGAATTATAAGAATATTTTTTGACAATACTACAAATTGTTTCTTTTAAAATAATTATTTTACATTTATAACTGATCAATTAAAAGGACTAGATTTTGCGTCTCCTAAGTGACATTATTCTCTTTCTTTCTATTTTTTCAATTAAAATAGTAGATTAAAATATGTTTTTTACATTAATTATTGTTGAGAAATAATAACTAATATATATATATATATATATATATATATAAAATTAATTTAATTAATAAGTTTTTAATTACCATTAATTAATTTTCAAGAACTTTCAAACAAAATTTCTAATATTTCAATATTGATTTGAAATTGTTCTATTTCTTTAATTATTAATGGTCAGGAATAATATTAAATTTTTTTGGAAAAGTCAACAATTCCGTAGAAAATAAACTTGCGGTTTAGAATTAATATTTTAGTGTTGAAAAGTAAACTAAAATCATTTTTGGATTAGAATTCAACTATATTTGTGAAAATTTGTACAAACTGCATCTTCGTTTGATAAAAATGCAACGGTTTGGTTGAAAATTCAATAATTTGATAAAAAAAGATCATTATTTTTTGTTGAAAATTTAACTTTTTTGTTTGAAAATGCAATTATCTTCGTAGAAAATTTACTTCTTATTTAAAACTCAAACTTTAATGTTGAAAATTCAAATGGAAATCTTGTTTAAATAAAAATTCAATTTTATTTTTTGGAAAATATGGGTTTTTATTTTTAAAATTTCTCAATTTTAGAAGAAACTGCATCTTTCTTAGAAAGAAATACAACTGTTTTATTAAAAATTTAACATTAGTTTCTGCAATCGCTGATTTCGAATCCGAGGTCTGCTGACCTCTATCGTATCAGAGTCAAGGTCATTTGAAGGTCAAACTGAAAAAATCCAGAAAAATACATACATAGGTTTCTGCGGTCGCTGATTTCGAATCAGAAGTCCGATGATCTCTATCGTATCAGAGTCAAGGTCATTTGAAGGTCAAACTGAAAAATCCAGAAAAGTACATACATATGTTATACATACCTGATGCGATAGAGGTAAATGGAGCTCGAATTCGAAATCAGCAACACAAAAACCTATGTATGTATTTTTCTGGATTTTTTATCAAATTTTTTGTAGTTTAACCTTTAAATGACCTTGAATCTGATACGATAGAGGTCAGAGAACCTCGTACTCGAAATCAGCGTCCACAGAAACCTATGTATGTATTTTTATGGATTTTTTGCAGTTTGACCTTCAAATAACCTTGAATCTGATACGATAGATCTTAAAAATATCACATGATTAAAATGATAGTATTTAAATGCTATTATTCTTTTTTTCATTAGTAATAATTCTGGGTGAACTTTCCTTTATTTTGAATAACAAAAATTAGAGAAAATTTCTGGAAGTAATTTACAAGCTACAAAAGCTGTGGGATTTCACAATATAAAAAATCATTTTTTAAATTAATTTTTATGATAATTAATTTTCTAACAGTTTTCCAAATTCCTTACACCAAATGTTTGAATTTTCAGTCAAAGAAGATAATTCTTTAATTTAAAGTGGAATAGTTGAATTTTCAGTTAATAAAATTAATATTTCACCGAACAGAAACCTAATAAATAAATTAATGAACCTTTAACAAAAAAATAAATGTTTAAAAGAGGATTAAGCTTTCAAGAAATTAACTAAATTTTTCATCGGATATGTAAATTTTAATTTAACTAATATTAAGAATCTTTAACTAGAATAGTAACATTTTCAAATAAAAAAAAAATTTACCGAAGAAAAACGAATTTTTAACACAATAAATGTATTTTCAACAAAAAATGGTATATTTAAATGTTCAATTAACAACGTTAATTTTTCACTAAAGTAGAAGAATTTTCAACCAGAAAAGATTCTATTTACGAAAAAAGAATATTACGGAATTGCTAATTTTGTCTACAAAAGTATTTTCAATAAAAAAGTGTAATTATCAACAAAAATACCAAAAATAGTTGGGTTAACAACAAAACTTTTTTTAACTAAATTGAAAAATCTTGAACTGGATTTGACGAATTTTGAGTTGAAAGGTTTATTTTAAAAAATGTTTTGTTTTTAAACAATGTGATAATTTTTCAACTCAAACAATAAATCTGCAAGTGTAATTAATAAAAAATTGATAAAAAAAACTTAACAACTAAAAATACAGTACTAGAGTCTTGAATTTAAAAAAACTCATTTTGAACCAAAAATTGTTTTCAACCAGAAAAATAAATTTTCAACTAAATTGAACAAATCTTAAACAAAAATTGTTGAATTTTTAGTTGAAAAAATTAATTTTCAATTAAAAATAGTTTGTTTTTTAATTTAAAAAAATAGATTTTCAACTAAAGTGATGAATCTTCAACTCGAATTGTTAAATTTTCAGTTTAAAAAAATAATTTTTAACATAAAATTGTTGAATTTCACACAAATTAAATCTTTAAATAAAATAAATAAAAATGTTTAATAAAAAAGATGAATTGAGAACTAAAAATACAATGCTAGATTTTTGAATAAGAAAAATTGTTTTCAACCAAAAATTGTTTTCAACCAGAAAAATAAATTTTCAACTAAATTGAACAAATCTTGAACAAAAATTGTTGAATTTTCAGTTGAAAAAATTAATTTTCAATTAAAAATAGTTTGTTTTTTAATTTTTAAAAATAGATTTTCAACTAAAATGATGAATCTTCAACTCGAATTGTTGAATTTTCAGTTTAAAAAAATAATTTTTAACATAAAATTGTTAAATTTTACACAAATTAAATCTTTAAATAAAATAAATAAAAATGTTTAATAAAAAAGATGAATTGACAACTAAAAATACAATGCTAGATTTTTGAATGAGAAAAAATTGTTTTCAACCAGAAAAATAAATTTTCAACTAAATTGAACAAATCTTGAACAAAAATTGTTGAATTTTCAG
>JAAAKG020079568.1:0-12333 GCA_010014905.2 Druon quercuslanigerum | reverse complement strand
ATTAATCATTTTGGTTTAAAATTAACTATTTCTGTGGAAGATTCATAATCTTATTTGAAAATTCATCACTTTGGTTAAGAATTAAACTATTTAGTTAAAAATTTGGTTTAGTTCAAAATTAATTCTTTAATTCAAAATGTTACTTTTCTATTTCCAGTTGAAAATGTTTATTTTTTAAGTTAAAAATTCAACTATTTGGTTTGGAAAATTTTTCTTCTGTAATTTAAAACTCAATTATTTCATTAAAAATTCTTGTATTTTGTTAAAAAATTGTTTTTTTTTTATCAGAAAATTAATCTTTTTATTTAAAAATTAATTTTTTTGCTTTAAAATTCAAGTTTTTCAGTTAAGTATTTATCATTTTAGTTGAAAATAATGTATCATTTTGCTTTAAAAATTAAGTATTTTGCTAAAAATTTGGTTTGGTTCCAAATTAATTCTTTATTTAAAAATGTTACTTTTCCATTTCATTTTGGGTTAAAAATTAACTATTTCTGTGGAAGATTCATAATCTTATTTAAAAATTCATCACTTTGGTTGAAAATTAAACTATTTTGTTAAAAATTCTTTTTTTAACTGAAAGTTTCATTAGTACAGTTTTTGTACAAAATTTATATTTTTTTAGTGAAAACTAATTTTTTTAGTTGAAAATTCAACTAATTTACATGGAAATCCATTTTTTACCTGAAAAACTGATTTTTTGTTGTTGTTTTTGTTTTTTGTTGAAAATTCCTAATTTTAGTTTTTAGTTTTTTAGTTTTGCTTTTGTTAGAAACTAATTTTTTCAACTAAAAATTCAACTATACCATGGTTAAACAAAAAATTTATATTTTCACTGCAAAATTGTAATATACGCGAATTAAAATAAGTGTTTGAAATTTTTCGGCGAATCGCCACTCTGAAATTGTTTAGCAACCCTCTAATAGAGTGCATATCCAATTATCCATTAACATTTTGAGATATACCCCGTTTGCTAAAAAATATCTTTTGAGATTAAGTTTGGGCAAATAATAAATAATAATTTAAATTTTTAGAAGAGAGGAGGCTCCAAGAGGCGGAAAATTCGACTGATCCAGCTGGGTTTGTGAAAAATACTTCCAATAGTTCCAATAATCATCCCAACAAATCGAGCAATCGTCATGGCAAAAGAAGATGGCGGAAAACAATGTCGTCTTGTATGAACGGTCGAAAGTTTCCTTCATGCAAGACATCGTGATTTATCTCCTGTTTAAAAATTTTGTTTCGTTTTACGTGTTTCGTTGACTGTGCCAGGCAATTATTTTCTCTTCACGGGCACTTGACAGTACTGATGAAGATTGTCGTACAACTTTTGAGCTATCTTCCCAGTGGGCAACAAAATTAAGGATGTCATAGATACGTCTTTGAACGTCTTTTGGAACATATCTTTTTTGGATACCCTAGGGATGCTCTTGAGACGTCTAATGTCAATAGAAAAAGGATGTCCCGAGAACGTCCTATGTGCTGACATAGGTCGTTTTTTAGAAACTGGTTGGGCCGACATAGGACTTAAAAAAAAGATGGTCTTTGTGCCGACATAGGACGTTTTTTAATATAAAAAGGTGTTGTTTATGTCGACATAGGCCGTTTTTAGAAGAGACGTTGTTTGTGCCGACATAGGACGTTTAAAAAACATACGTTTATGCCGACATATAACGTTTTAAAAAGACACGCTGTTTATGCCAAAATAGGACCTTTTTTAAAGTGACGTTGTGCCGGCATAGGTCGTTAAAAAAATAGTCGGTGTTTGTGTCCACATACGACGTTTTTAGCGAGGCGCTGTTTGTGTCGACATAGGACTTTTTTAAAAAGAGATGTTGTTTATGCCGACATAGGACGTTTAAAAAACAGACGTTTATGCCGACATATGACGTTTTAAAAAGAGACTTTGTTTATGCTGAAACAGGTCCTTTTTTAAAGTGACGCTGTGTTGGCATAGGTCGTTTAAAAAAAAATAGACGGTGTTTGTATCCACATACGACGTTTTTAACGAGGCGCTGTTTGTGTCGACATAGGACGTTTTTAAAAAGAGATGTTGTTTATGCCGACATAGGGCGTTTTTAGAAGAAACGGTGTTTGTGCCGACATAGGACATTTTTAAAGATTCCTTTATGCCGACATAGGAAATTTAAAAAAGACGTTGTTTCTGCCAAAAATAGGACGTTTTTTAAAAAGAGACGATGTTTGTACCGACATAGGACGTTTTAAAAAGAGACTTTGTTTATGCCGGCATAATACGTTTTTAAAGAGGCGGTGTCTGTGCCGACATAGGACATTTAAAAGAGACTTTGTTTGTGTCGACATAGGACGACCTATGACCGCACCAATGGCGTTTTTGGGATTTTCATGATTTTGTGCCCACTGGATTATTGCTCAAGAGTATTGAATATAAACGTTTGTGATATTAATATAAAGTAGATGTAGCAGATGATACTCTATGAATGCAGATTTGGGGCAAAATCCCCTGCTAAGTAGTTAAATAATATGACACTGTCTTTCACGTGCCATTATAAAGAAAATTATGGATCATAGCGACGCCTCTTGTTACATTAATTTTTAGAATTTCTTTTTACATGCCCTGATAACTCTTATGATTAAATCCGGGGTTGGCCAAGGTAGTTTTATCTCTCAATTTTTCAATTATTATAATACAATACAGGAAAATTTCTGTTGCTCTACTATCTTTTATCGAATTTACATATAGTTTATAATTTTTGTTCATCTTTGTCTGCATGGCATTTTTTGGTTGACTCGATTCTTGACAACGAAAAGAAAACTGGAATGCTTGTGCCGATGATGTTGCGAAAATTTATAGACTTGAATCAAGTTTTGAGAGACTTTAGAGTCCGCTATTTTATTGAAACGATGGGTGCAAATAAATCACAAACGATGCAATCGTAACAAATTGAAAAATTGCGCTCCACTGATCATTTTTATATTAGACAGTATTAAGAAATGACGAGAAAATTGTTACAAAATAATCGTGCAATGATATCAAATTTGGTCAATTTTGACTGCTTGTTCAAAAATTAAACCAAATGACTCAAATTCTTTGAAAAAATTTATAACCTAATGCTATGTCAGCTTGTTAAATAATAAAAAACTGTTGCGAAAAAAAGGTATAGCTATTAAGGAAAATAATATTGTTCTTTTAAAGTCTAAACTGTATTATAGTCAAGAGTTATTTGTTAACAACACGTCACTGTGCCATGTAACTTAATATTCTGATTGAAAGACAAAGGGAAAATCGCGAGTAACTTTCAATCCGTTTTTTTACTATTTTTTCATTTTTATTGCAAGCGTTAATAATTTTTTTTTATATTTAATTTTTTAATATAAATTTTTTTTTAAAGTTGGCGTCTTCCGCTTACTAAAAAGGGTTTCGTAGTTTATTATGATGTAAATGAGTCGATAAAAGCGCCCCCTCCTATACATGTCCCTCCCCTACTCCGTATATTCATCCTCTTTATTTTTCCCTTCTTTCTACTATTTCCCCTCCCCGAATTTCCCCTAATTCCACACCTTTAATTTCCCCTCTCTTCCTCTATTCCCCTTCTCTATATTCCCCTAAATTCCATCACTTCCCTTCTCTGAGTTCCCCCCTTTATTTTCCCTCACTTCCCCTATTCCTCTTTTCTATTTTCACTGCTTCCTGTCACTTTCCCTCCCAGAATATCCCATACTTCCCCTTTTTTCATTTCCTCTCACGTCCCCTATTCCTCTTCTCTATTTTTCCTTAAATTCCATCACTTCGCTTCTCTGAATTTCCCCTTTAATTCCCCTTAATTTTCCCTCACTTTCCCAATTCCTCTTCTTTATTTTCCCTACTTCCTGTCACTTCCCCTCCCAGAATATCCCATACTTCCCTTTATTTCATTTCCCCTTAATTTCCCCAATTTACATCTCTTAATTTCCCCTCACGTTCCGTATTCCTCTTCCCTATTTTTCCCAAATGCCATCACTTCCCGACTCTGAATTTCCCCTTTAATTCCCCTTAATTTTCCCTCACTTCCCCTATTCCTCTTCTCTATTTTTCCTTAAATTCCATCACTTCTCTTCCCTGAATTTCCCCCTTTAATTTCTCCTTATCTCCCCTCACTTCCCCTATTCCTCTTCTCTATTTCCTTATTTCCTGTCACTTGCCCTCTCAAAATATCCCATACTTTCCCTTCTTTCATTTCCCCTTAATTTTCCCTTACTTCCCCTACTGCTCTTCTCTATTTTTCTCTACTTCGTATCACTTCCCCTGCCGGAATTTCCCTTCGTTTTTCTTACTTACCTCCCTTTACTTCTCCCAACTTCTATTATTTATCTCTTTTTTTTCTACTTCCTATCACTCTTTCCCCTAATTTTCTCTATTTCCCCATCATTTTTTCTCTACTTCCTATCACTTTCCCTCTCCAAATTTTCCTTTCTTCGCCTCCCTCCCCTTCTTTCATTTCCCCTACTTGCCCTCCTTAATTTTCTTTTACTTCCACTATTCCTCTTTATTTTGCTCTACTTCCTATCACTTTGTCTCCCCTAATTTTCCCTATTTCTTTTGCGCTTGTGAGATGTGATTCAAGAATCCCCTTTACTTCCCCTTTTTTTAAAAAAGTATGATGGACGAATTGACGGGGCTATGAAACCCTAAAATATAATAAAAATTTCTTAAATAGTTAAAGGAGCGTCCATTAATAGGAACACCTTCATATCTCGTAAAATTCTTTAAAATCTTTGATAATCTTTCGAAATTTCTTTAAATTCTTAAATATCATTGAAATCCTCTGATATCCATTTAAAAATCATGAAAATACTTTAGCACTTTCGTTAAAATCACTTAAAACCCTTTAAAACTGTAAAAGTGCTTGAAATCGCTTGAAATCCCTTATAATATTTGGAAATACTTTTAAATTCCATGAAATCTTTTGAAATCTTACGACATCCTCTAAAAATATACTTTAGAATCTTTTTAAATCTCTTAAAATCCTTTGAAATCTTTTTAATATCTTTTAAAATTCAGTGACTGTTTTTGAAATTTCTCAACATTCTTTATAATATTCAGAAATACATTCAAAATCTGATTAAGTGGATATATACTTTGGAATCTTTTGAAACTCCTTAAAATACATTCAAATCTTTTCAAATCTTTGGAAATCTTACGAAATCATCTAAAAATCGTGGATATATTTTTGAACCTTTTGAAATATCCTCAAATCCTTTGAAATCCTGTGAAATCAACGAAACCCCTTTTTATCACTTAAAATCCATTAAAATTCTCTGAAAACTGTACAAGTTTATAAATCTCTTTAAATCTTTGAAACCTCATTAAAATCCTCTGAAATCCTTTGAAATTGGAAATATTTATATAAAATTAAAATTTGAAATCGGTTCAAATCCTTAAAATATTGTTAAATCAGTGGAAACAGTCAAAATCCTTGAAATCCTTTGCAATCTTTGCAAATCTTTCTAAATCTTTGAAATCTCATTAAAATTTTTTGATATTATTAAAAAATGGTGAAATTACTTAAATATGACATGAAATCCCTTAAAAATATTTTAAAATTAAATATATAATTTCAAATCTTACGAGATCCCTTAAAACATTTAAAATCTCTTCAAAGTTCATTGAAATCTTTAAAATCGCGGGAAATATTTCTGAATCTCTCAGATTGTTAATTGTTAAAATCCTTTGAAATATTTGCAAATCTTTTGAAATACCGTGAGTTTCTTTTTTAAATTCAATTAAATATTTTGAAATAACATGAAATCTGATTAAATCTCTTAAAATCTTCAAAATCCCAATAAAGCTCCAGATAGCCTTAAAATTTTTTGTAAACATTTCGGTATCGCATGAAATCCTTTAAAATATTTTGAAATCCCGTCACTTATTTTGAATTATTTAGAAGTGTCTTAAGATCCGAGGAAATTGTTTTTAATGTCTTAAAATCCCTCAAAGTCCGTGGAAATCTTTTCAAATCCATTTTTTTTATTGTGGAAATATGAGTAAACGGCTTAACGTTTTTTAAAATTTAGTAAAATCCATTGAAAAATTGTGATTCTCTCTGAAATTTGACTAGGTCATTTCGTCAAACTTTTTCAAATCTTGTAAAATGATTTAAAAATCTACCCTAGAAATTTTGTAATCCGTTGAAATCTTTTTAAATTCCTTGAGATCTCATGAAATCCCTAAAAAAATTTGGAAATATGAGTAATTTCCTTAAGAATTTAATTTTTATATATTGAGTCAAAAAAAAATAAAATTTTACATACATACAATAGGGATCTAAAATTTCAAAAATTATCCTTAATTAATGGACGTTCCTTGACGTATCTTGAAAGCGTAGAAAATGTAATATTTTAGATTTAAAAATTTTAAATGGTTTGGCTTTGAAATTTTAAAATCGTTTTAAATTCTACAATTTCAAAATAAATACCGAAAATTTTAAGAATGGAATAACTTCAGAGTTAAGCATTCGAAATGGGAAATTGAAAAAATATTTGAAAAAAATTGTTTAAAATTATACAATTTTATATCATGTTGGGGAATCCTGCCTACAGTGGATAATGCAAGCTACAAATGATAGTCATTAATTAAGAGCACAGTCAAAAGAAAATTAATTTTCATAATTATTTATTTTACGTGTATTAGTATTTTTAATTAATGTTTATCCAATGTAGGACGGTTTCCCCTACATTTTTTATTTAAATCCCTCAAATATTTAAAGATTAATAAATAAATAAATTAATTAAAAATTAAAAAACTAAAAATAAATTCAAAATATACAAACTCAAGAAATGAAATAAATAAAAAAAACTCCTTCTTTACTGCTCAATTATTTAAATAACTGCTCCAAATTGGACAGACGAGCAGAAATTTGTTTTTCTAGTGTGTGTCTATTTTTGCAAGGTGTCTAGTCACTGAGGGGTGATGAATTTTTATCCTCCCTGTTTTGTGAGTAACTTTATCGTTTACTAATTTTTTCTTGTGCTTTTTAAAACCAGTTGAATTAGTTGTTTAATCGACGTTTCCTGTAAATATAAGTATTGTGCGGCATAAAAAAAATGATACGAATCACAGCTCTATACCTTATTATCAGTATTACGAAAAACTGGTTTGCGGATGAAGTAAAAGGTGCAAGTGTTGCCAAGTAGGCACAAAAATTAAGGATGTCCTGGAGACGTCCTATGTCTTTAGGACGTCTAGAGACGTTGGTTAGGCCGACATAGGTCGTTTTTTTAGAGACTTTGATTGGACCGACATAGGACGTATTATAGAGGTTGATTGCGCCGAAATAGGGCGTCTAGATACGGCAATTGAGCCGACATAGGTCGTATTATAGACGTTTATTGAGCCGACATAGGACATCTATAAACATTAATTGGACCGACATAGGATGCTTTAGAGATGTCAGTTGGGCCGACATGGGACGTCTGGAATACGTTAGCTGAGCTAAAAAAGGACGTTTTCGAGACCTTGATTGAGCCGACATAGGACGCATAGAGACATTGACTGGACCAAAATAGGACATCTTAAATATGTTGATTGATCTGGCATAGGACGCTTTAAAGGCGTTGATTGGGCCGACATAGGGCATCTATAAACATTAATTGGACCGACATAGGACGCTTTCGAGATGTCATTTGGACCGACATAGGACGTCTGGAATACGTTAGCTGAGCTAAAAAAGGACGTTTTAGAGACCTTGATTGAGCCGACATAGGACGCATAGAGACATTGACTGGACCAAAATAGGGCATCTTAAATATGTTGATTGATCTGGCATAAGACGTCGTAGATACGTTAATTGTGCCGACATAGGACATCTATGAACATTGATTGGACCGACATAGGATGCTTTCGAGATGTCAGTTGGGCCGACATAGTACGTCTGGAATACGTTAGCTGAGCTAAAAAAGGACGTTTTAGATACCTTGATTGAGCCGACATAGGACGCATAGACACATTGACTGGACCAAAATAGGACGTCTTAAATGTGTTGATTAATCTGGCATAGGACGCTTTAGAGGCGTTGATTGGGCCGATATAGGACGTATTATAGAGGTTGATCGCGCCGAAATAGGGGGTCAAGATACGGAAATTGAGCCGACGTAGGTCGTATTATAGACGTTGCTTGAGCAGACATAGGACGTATAGAGACATTGACGGGACCAAAATAGGATATCTGAAATATGTTGATTGATCTGGCATAGGCCGCTTTAGAGGCGTTGATTGGGCCGACATAGGACGTCTTAGATACGTTTATTGTTCTGACATACGAAGCTTTAGAGACGTTAATTGGACTGACTTAGGACGTCTTAGATACATTGATTGGGCTGACATAGAACGCGTTAGATACTTTGATTGAGCCGACATAGGACATCTAGAAACATTAATTGGACCGACATAGGACGGTTCCGAGATGTTAGTTGGACCGACATTGGACGTCTGGAATACGTTAACTGAGCTAAAAAAGGACGTTTTAGAGACCTTGATTGAGTCGACATAGGACGTATAGAGACATTCACTGGATCAAAATAGGACATCTTAGATATGTTGATTGATCTGGCATAGGACGCTTTAGAGGCGTTGATTGGGTCGACATAGGACGTATTATAGAGGTTGATTGCGCCGAAATAGGGCGTCTACATACGGCAATTGAGCCGACATAGGGCGTATAGAGACATTGAGTGGACCAAAATAGGACATCTTAAATATGTTGATTGATCTGGCATAGGACGCTTCAGAGGCGTTGATTGGGCCGACATAGGACGTCTTAGATACATTTATTGTTCTGACATACGAAGCTTTAGAGACGTTTATTGGACCGACTTAGGACGTCTTAGATACATTGATTGGACTGACATAGAACGCCTTAGATACGTTGATTGAGCAGACATAGGACATCTAGAAACATTAATTGGACCGACATATGACATCTAGAAACATTAATTGGACCGACATAGGACGCTTTCGAGATGTCAGTTGGGCCGACATAGGACGTCTGGAATACGATAGCTGAGCTAAAAAAGGACGTTTTAGAGACCTTGATTGAGCCGACATAGGACGTCTGGAATACGATAGCTGAGCTAAAAAATGACGTTTTAGAGATCTTTATTGAGCCGACATAGGACGAATAGACATTGACTGGACCAAAATAGGACGTCATTGATTGAGGTGACGTCGAACGTCTTATATATGTTGATTGAGCCGTCATAGGACATCTAGAGACTTTAATTGGGCCGAAATGGGACGTTTTAGATACATGCTGACATAGGACGTCCTAGGGACGTACAAAGGACGTTTTTGGGATTTTCCTAGTTTTGTGCCTACTGGGTAGATTCGAAAATCGAAAACGCTGAAGGTTATGCGGTTGACGAGAGAAAAAATGGAAACTGGAGTAATATAATTTTTTGTTGGTTTAAATTTTGTATAGATTAAGATAACGTGTGAATTATAGCGATGGCATTATTGTTAAGAGATAATTATGGTTCTCAGCGATGTGATTCCAAGCTTGTTAACAACAGTACAACATATATTAGAAATCCGCTTGTTTCTTTTCTTCGAACCACGATTATAAGATGAGAAATGTATATAATCTGTACAATATGAAATGCGATAGTACTGAGTACTGAGCGATGCTTTCAGACGATAAGAACAATATTTTTACTTGTTTATTGAATATGTCAAACTCTGGAAAGCATAAAATATATCATGTTCTTTTTTTTAATTGAAGCTTTATTTTTTAATTTGTGCCTTTTTGTGTTAAAAATTAATTTATCATTTTAGGAACTATTAATAATAATATATAATAATCATTAATTATAGGCACAAATAAAATAAAATAATTTCATTTTATTAAACATTTTTTTCTGGGGTGTAAAATTAATTTGTGAAACTGAAAATCTAACTTCTAATATTCTTCTGTTATTCTATTACAAGAAAAACATTTTGAAATTTTTTTTCTCTTCGAGATTTTTTTTGCTGACTTAAGTTTGATAAGCGAATTGATGTAATTTCAAACATACAAAAAGAAAGATAAGGAAATATAATTTTACTTGGAACAGGGAATTTTTGAATTTGTAATTTTAAATAAACATTAATCTCTGGTTGAAAATGTAACTTCTTTGTTAAAACTAAATTTTTTAAATGAAAATTTAACTATTTCAGTAGAAACTATATCTTTTTTTTATGAAAATTTAACTACTTGATTGACAATTGATATTTTTTATTTAGAAATTAAACTAGTTGATCAAAAATTTATCTGCTTTGTGTAAAATTCGCCTTTGTGCAAAAACTTTATCTTTATGGTAGAAAATTCATGTGGAAAATTAAAATTAAATTAAAATAATTAAAATTCACGTATTTAAAAAAAAAAGAAAATGATTTTTGTTTAGAAAATTATCTTTTTCTTTGAAGGTTAATCTTCTTGTTTAAAAATTCTTATTTCCGGTAAAAATCCAAGTATTCCAGTTAATAATTGATCATTTTATTTGCAAGTTAAACTCTTTTGTTAAAAATTAATTTCTTTGGTTGAAAATTTTGTGGTTTGACAATTTTTTTAAAACTTAAAACGTAACTTATTCGAGTTGAATATTCTATAATTTAATTAAACAATTCATCTCTTTAGTTGAGCATTTATTTTTTCAGTAAGGATTTAATTATTTGATTTTTGGTTAGAAAATTATCTTTTTTTTTAGTCGAAAATTTGTCTTTTTGGTATAAATTTATCTCCTTGGTTAAAAAAATAATCATTTTCGACCAAAATTAAATTATTCTAGTTAAAGAGTCATCATTTTAATTGAAAATTATACTCATCTCTTCGGCTGATCTTTAATTTTTTAACTGAAAATTTTAATATTCAATTTTTGGTTAAAAATTGTCAAGAAAATAGTTGAATTCTTAACTAAATCAGATTAAATTTTTAACCAAAAAGATGATTTTTCAACAAAAAAAAATTTTTTTAACAAAGTAGTTGAACTATTTCAACCAAATTAAAATTTAAGGGGGGAAATTATTTTTAATTTAACATAAAGTTTTGAATAGCTATTTATTTTTCAAGTTTATTTGTCTTTGAAGCCTACATAATTATAATCTGTCTAGATTTCTTAAGAAAATTCAGAAAGATTTTTATAAATTCAAGTTTTGTAGAAATTTGAAACTATTTTATAAATTTCCGCAAATCTTTAAGTTTTTAAATGTCTTTAAAATTTTCAAAATTTCTAAATAGTTTTTAAATTGACTGAAAATATTCCTAAATATATGAAAACCCTTTCAAAATTAAAAAAATCTTGAAACTTCAAAACTTTTCAAAATTTGAGTTATAAATCTTCAAAAATCTACATTTTTTTCTAATCTTAAAAATCTTTTTAGGTTTTAAATTATTTTTGTATCTTTTTAAATCTTCTAAACAGCTCTCAAACTTACTCGGAATTTTTATCAAAATTCTTTAGTTTTGCAAAATCGAAACATTTTGCTTTAAAATTTTCTTAGAAATTCTTCGCAATTCTTAGAAAAAATTTTATTCTGGTTAAATCACTCAAAATCCTTGAAAAGCTTCTTTTTCAAACTCTACATTGCAAAATTTTAAGAAGAGAATCATTTGCCAATTTTTTATAAAAAAAGAATTTTCAATAAACTAGTAAATCTTAAACCAATAAAATGAATTTGAATTTTGAACAAAAAGAATTTTCAACACAATACCTAAAATATAATACTATATTTTTAAATTACATATAATTAATTTTCAAAGAAAAATATTTGTATCCTAAAATTATAGTTCTCATTTAATATAATAAAAATAGAAAAAGGTAGGATACCAATTTAAAGAAAAATATTGAAATTTTTTACAAAATAATTTAAATTTCAAGAAACTTGTTTAATTTTCAACAGAATAATTAAATTTCCAACAAAACAGTTAAATTTTTAACTAAAATTATGAATCCTCCAAAAATAATAATTTTCAACGAAGAAGTTCAATTTTTAATCAATAAAAAAATGATTTATTCTCAACAATGATGTAGTATCCATTAATTTTTATCAATAATTATAAAAAATGTGACATGTTGACAACTAGAGAGTACTTTTGAAAAAAGAAAATAGAAGACGCAGAAAGTAGGCACATATTATGGCGGTATAAAAATTCGACTTTAAATTTTTGGTGATTGATCTCCCCAATTTTTTTGTTTTTCTTGAAAAAGAAAATCTGTGATTAAAAAATTATTTTTTTAATGGGAAAAACTCGCTTTTCAAAAGAAAAATGGAAAAAGAACTACTTTTTATAAAATGTTTGCGAACTAAAATTAAAATATTTAATTAATTGTTTTAATTAATGT
>JAAAKG020079557.1:0-16861 GCA_010014905.2 Druon quercuslanigerum | reverse complement strand
GGATGGCTCTAACCACTAACTACGAGAAGACAGAAAGAGAGGACGAATCCAAGAGTTCAGGTGTATCGCTCTACAAGCAAAGACCAAGGAACTACCCTAGGAATACCACCATCGGAATTCGCAATTCGAAAGCCCAACCACAAGGCTACAGTGTGTCATCCATGACCTTTGAGAGAGAGAAAACGATAGTCACCAGTTTTGTATGTCTTTCTTCGCTCCAGGCACTCGAGATGAAACTTCACAAATTAACTGGTGAACGGTTGGGTATCTTTCGGTCTTTTTCCAGCATAAGTGGACAAAAGCCGATTCCTATCGACATCGCTGACTTTTCACTGTTATCAGAAGTTAATAAAATAATGACACTGTGCCAAGTGGGAAGTGCGTCATCACGTAGCTGGTTTAAGTAACGAGATAAAGCTAAACCGCAATACTCCTGCTCAAAGTGTCGAAAATATTTACTATGATTTAACTCCTTTTATCACTCTGTCGTTAGGATGATCTTGGAGACTTCTGGCAGCCATATTAAATATAAACATTCCCGCGGATTCGTGCTGGGTGTATCAACGTTTGGCGCGTAAGACCTGCGTTGCTATTGGTCAATTAGAGCAATGGGGCGCAGACAGACGAAAGATTCTTTTTTTAAAGTAATGATGGATTTCAAGCAAGCTCAATATGTGTCAAGAGTTAAGGTAATTAAATTTTGTTAATCTCCGCGAATCACTGGGGCGGGATTTATAACGGACTAAAGACAAAGAAATAAAGAAATGCCGCCAAAAAGATTCGCCGTTCTAAGTGCTAACGGTGCGGGTTAATATTTTCTCCGTTTCCTTCTAATTTTTGTGTATTTAAGAAACAGTTTCACTCCCTCCGACAAATGTATGTGCTTATTTTAAATCGTTGCAATCGGTAATTTGTGGGTGCTCTCTTTATTTTAATTTCTATGTACTTCCTGCTCGGTATAATCCTTGCGCGCTTCGGCGATAGTTAAATGGCGAGCGAATTGTGTTACGGCAGACACGGCTTTTTTAAGACGTCCTTTTTAACTTAAAAATTCGACACGTGCTTCCGGATCAAAAAGTGATTTTCTTAGCTTATTTGTAATGATTCAATCCTCACTTCTCTGAACTAGAGATAACTTGTCGCGCAAATTCTGATTTCGCGCGTGGTTGACAAATTTTTTTTGTGAATGAAGTGAAAGGGGTCAATCACGCGCTGGTAAAATGGCAAGATTGAGGCGGTTTGGCCGGTAAGCTTATTGTTTCTGTATCCTAGTCAATATTTTTCTAGAAAGATCAAGTAGTGTTCTCTTACGGAATCTCCTATACGTTTCTCGAAGGTTCGACGCAGAAATCATAAATATGAACGTGCACAGCGCAGCGGCTCCGTTGCGTTAGGCTATGGTCAGCAGTCAGTGTTATTTGTACACTAAGCAATATTTTAAGTCTATGGTTTCTTCTAAAATTCTATTAAAATGTAGTCAGAATGGGAAACAAACAAAAATTAAAATATGATTTTCTCACTGTTAATCCAGTTCTAAGAAGCTCTCTTTAATTTTTTTTTGTTAAAATAAATAATTCAATATGGAGAAAGAGAATAAGTAATAATACTGAATATTAAAAAAATTAAATCTGATCAAGTGTTTAAGAAAGAAAAAATAGAAAGGTTATAGTGATTGGAAATCATGGCAAATGGAAATCAGGCGTGAAATTCGTGTTTCAACATATCGGCGTTTTAAATTAAATCATTAAAAGAAATGGAATTTCATTGCTGCAGAAATAGGAAGATAGCCTCACGTATACTTTTAGCAAACGGCAAAGCTTTACTGAATGTTTATTATACTCAAACTTCTTAGAATACTAAAAATTTACGAACAAAGTATCACTCATTCTACCTATTGAAATTCAAAATTATTGTAAGGTCCATCAAAGTAGTACAAATAGAGTTTTTGTGGGTTCGCCGGTTTTTCCACTTTTTTAAATGTATTCTTATAGATTGCATCCTCGAATATCTTCATGAATCTGCTTCTTAAGAAGACTGCAAATTTGCTTTCTAGCTCAGTCATAATTCTTGAGCCATATTTCATGTGAACTTTGCGAATCTTGAAAATGGCGTACTTCTTTTTTAGAGTAAGGTCAGACAGCGGCTTTGTAGGCAAAACCCCATCCAATGGCCTACTGCATTGAACATTTTGAGATCTGTCTTCTCCAAAGGCCTTTCTTTTTCTTTTCATTAGAACTTTTACTTTTACAAGATGATTAACTTGACTCTGTATGACTGACAGTAGGGTGAAGCCATCGATATATGACGGTGCTTTTATAGGCCAATACACCTACTCTACCTACATTCTAAAATTTCCAACGCATGCGGCCTATTGCCTTCGAGATTCTTTTGGACAATTCTAAAACATCGATTAGGGGTGCGATCGGTAAAGATTCTGCTAGAAAGATCTATGAAAATTTCCAGAAGGTTCAAAGTATTTGAGACTATTGCCTTTGAGATTCTTTTGGCGAAATGAGTGTCTGCTGTGCTCACAGACAGTCCAAACAGTTCTCTATAGTCGAACTCCTCTAAAATTAAATGAATCACGGAAATGCATCAACGCCATAGAACATCTAGCGTGCCTTAATGCACGTTTTGATCTACTAGCTAGAAAAAGAGCTGCAGTTCGCAGCAAGCAATCGGCGCGTGACGTCATCATTGATAGAGTAAAGTGGATTGATGTCAACAATGCTTTCGACAGCAGAATTCGGACATGTGTCATTTTAAATTATGTTCACAAAGACTTTCTGGCTTTCCTAGCTGACGCTGCAGTTTTATCTGTAGCGAAAGTGAGAAAAACCTTACAGGAATTTAGAGCTCAAAAAGTCAACGCAGTGCTCATTGCATACTATACGAAGATTGGTAAGGAGGAGCCTGAAGAGAAAAATTTCAAAACGATGAATGCAGAGATTTTCCCCAGTACAAATTCAAAAGTTTTATTCAAAAATAACGTAAGAAGCCCTGTCTTGGCAGAAATAGAAGAGTTTCAAGAGAAAAACTCGGGACAGACATTTAAATCGATCGTGAAATTAGAAGTAAACATAAACAAATTGAAACTCATGGAAGGTAGCTCATATATCAAACTTTCCAAGTGTTTCAGGGATATAAAAGCTTTTATTTATCTGAAGAACGAGGACAATAAATTCTATAAATGATCCATATTATCGGGAATACAGATTTGAACCACAAAACACCATCGCGAATAATGTATATGGCTTTATCCTAAAGAAGAAAAAATTTGTTTCAATTCCACTTCATCTAACATCTTACAAGAAAGACGACCATGTGAATCTTCTCCAAGTAGAAGAGAAGTATTTTGATGAGTATAGCAGTGAAGAAAAAAATGCCAATGAATAGGAACTTCGAACGCCATCATTTAACTTTCACGACGTAGTGATCAAGGATCTTTCTCGACAAGTTAGCAGTCAGCTATTGAATTATAGCTGTCGATTTCTACTATCCACCTAAACCATATGATGAACACAATGCGTTAGTATTTTGTCTTAAGTGCTCATAACTATCAGCAGGTTTAATTGTAGCATCATCTTCAAGCAAGGTTGTATAACAGTTGTGAATTTATGTTTCAATTACGTTTACCGTTACCATATATTATAGGTTAAGATTTTCTCTTGTAAAATTAGGCTTAGAATTTTTGTAAAGAAACCAAATCATTTCATTTGATAGCAAGTGGAGATTTATTTAAAAACCCAAAGAGTTAGTTAAGAATTAGTTGAGTTAATTTGAAATCTTATTCGCTATCTTTATTTCCTGCATTTCATATATCACAAACTTCGTTGGGTTGAATTCTGAATCCAACTATCGTTTACTCATTGCATTCTTTAGCCCACCTTATACTGTCAGCTTCACACTGTAACGACATATTTTTATACTGAAAATTCACGAATCCAAGGAGAGAGTGCAGCTCTGGTGGTAGTATTACAACAAGTACTAATTGGTCATCATCTCCTGAGAAAATCGGTGGATGAATACTGCTTTTGTAATTTTTAGCATCTTTCTTTTTACTTCCACTTTTTTCGAAAGCACAGCTGTTGCTTATACAATTATCAAGAGTTCTGTATTCTTACATTCGCTTAACTGACCTTTCGACGAAAAACACTAAGCACAAAGAAAAAAGCTGACGTCGGTTATAATGCCCTAGTAGCATGTTAGCCAGCTTAAGATCAGTTGCGATAATAATAAAATCATCCAAATCATTTAAATTTAAGATTGACCATAATTGCAATACGTTATCAAAGTTTTCTTGCATACTATCGATTAATCGAAGTATTATTAGTTTATTTACTCCAGATTTTTAAAATTTTTTTCGTTAACACCTTCTGTGTATTTATTGCGATTATTTTTAAACTGTGAAGTATCCTAAAATGGAAGCACAAATTTTGAGAAAGCCTCCTCTTTCGTCAATTCCAATTTTCGAGTGCACTTCTTCAGTAACGTTTCGCTGCATTTTAATATGTTAAAATAAATTGTTATCATTATTACAAAAAATACAAACTAAATTTTTCTTTCAAACCTGGCTCTAAAAATTGTCTATTAATTTTAGCCACAGGTGAAGCAGAAGCTACACTATCAACTGTCCGAGTAGTTAAGCCACAATTTGTACTTATTTTTAAAACATCGTCTGCACAGATATTTTTTTGTTTAAAAGTTAGCTTTAATAGAATTGAATTCAGTATAATATTTACACGCTCAAATTTTTGAACGCAAAAACCTTTTTAAGCTTGAAAAGCCAAAGTGTGTGTTATCTAGAATTTGAATCTATTAATTTCAGTGGTAGTTATCGATACATTCTTAACTGTTCAATTTTTATTTGCATCCTGTTAACTGCTTATGGTAACCATACATCTTAATTACTTATGTTACTCATGTTCGGCATGGGATTTAAACATTTTGACAATAAAAACTCGCCTATAGAATAAAAAACTCTGCAAAAACTTTCGATCTCGGGGAAAAAATAGAAAATCAGCGGTAGAACATTGCATATAATAGGCTTGTACCACTGGAAACCTTGTAGATAAGATACTAATAGCTATCAGAAGACACTCAGAAAACACTTTACAGTTCGAAAAAGTATTGAGAATTGCAAAAAGAAAAACGATTTTTCTTTGTCGTGTAAATTTTCTGAAGTTTTAGTAAGCAAGTTTAGACGGCGGATCCTTTTTTTAGGCAGCGGTGATTTAAATATTAGTATTAAAGGTTACTTATTGCAGGTCAGTTCAGCTGTCAAAATGAATCGTTTGTTGTAGTAGTGCATAGATACCAGCGTCAAAGGATGTCTGAAACAGTACTCGCCTTGCAATTATTCGTATTGCCTTCTTCTCCCTTTTCTTCTCTCCGGTTCTCGCGTTTATCTTACCTTATACTTAACTTATTGGCATGGGTAAAGGAACACTCATTTTGGCTTAAGTTTTGATAAAGCTTATGTTCCGCATATCCTTCTGGAGAGTTAATTTAATTTCAAATTACTTGAATAAAAAATTTAAATACATACCACGATTATTCTTAACAGCATAACTACTTGGATCAGAAGGTAAACATTTCACATGAATCTGTAGAGGACTTGCATCTGTAAGATATAATATTGGGATTTCAATTAACGATTTTTTCAAGGAACCCCAAAAATTTGAAATCAAAGAACTGAAACCACTAATCACACCAAGTTTTAGACAAACGTGCAGAAATTTACAAAATTTTGCCGTTATGTTCAATCCCCTATTTAAATTTGTAATTTTCAACATTAAATTAAAAATCAAAGACTTCAAAAACCCCCCTTAAGCAAAGTTTTATACACCTATGAAAATCGGTTTTTTGGTACTTTTATTGGACTTTGGAATACTGTGCGGTCGCTCACAGTGGTCCTATTGAGTTTTCTGGATTCAAAAATATACCACGATAAACAGTAGGCTATAATCAAGAATGCTTGTAGAGAAGCACATTTAACTCGGACGTATATCGACACTTGCGCGCATAAAGTCAATACGAATACGTCAGTTAATAAGTTAATAAGGTATTATTAAGTTTTAGGTTAGGGCGAAAGCTCCGTAAATGCGACTGCTTCGCGTTCTTATTTTTACGTACGGTACATAAGACCATAATAGGATTAACATGTGATTTGGCGAAATCTGTTGCAGCCTTTGATTGCTCTATGAGTGGAAAAGTATGAAGAATCCAATTGCGGGATCGGAACTTCCAATTATTGCTCCACCTCCCTCTTTTTTTGCAAAACTACATTATTGCAAGTATTCAAAAACCCCTTTCTAACTTATCTCAGAAAAAACCACTGAATTATGACTTTTATTTGTACTAATGATTTTATTCTGAAACTTGTATAATCTCATATGATCTGTAAAAATATGAATGCATCGTTTTGATGGAGAACTATCATCTCTGCATTGCAACGTCATATAGAAATTGACCTAGAAATCCTTTTAAGACATGCCCTCACACCCAAAAGAAAACATTCCAAATGGAAATTGGGGAAGATAAGGGAAAAGCGTTGTCGTTTCGGGGCTGCTTTTCGAAAAGAGGACATAGGTGAGGGCAATTATGGGAGTAAGGGCGCTGAGACTGGCTTACGAGAGTAATTATGTCCGTGTTATTCTAAACTCAATTCATTAGCTGACTTACAGAGGGCTGTTTGCTTCGTCGTGCAGGTCGGAGAGAGCCCTTGTTTACTCTCTCTCTCTCTCTCTCTCTATGTTTTCCTTCTCCCATTCCTTCCACTTCTTATTATTCTTTTTCTTTATTCGATCCTTATTTTCTTCTCTTTCGATAATAAGACTAACCATTTTCAATATCTCCGAAAATTGAACATGAGTTTTATTCCATTTTGTCTGTTCAAATATTTTTCTATCTTTATTTAGTTGTGTGTGCGCTGCCTTAGTGGCCTCGTCCCTAGCAAAACAGTACTCATCGTGGAACTTGTATTTTTCTACTACAGAATCTGCATTTCCACGACTTGATGATTTCCATTCTTTTTCCTATGTATGTCAATTTAGTAAACTCAAGTTTTACTATCGAATTGCTTCATTAAAACTCCTCTTTATTCTGTTTCTCACTTTATTTTACAGACTGAGGATTTTCTTAATCTTTGCTTCTTCTTTGATCATTTTTGCTGTTTCTTCTTCATGTCTGTAATTTTATTTTCCAATATACAAATTTTTTTCATTTTCTCTTCTTGTTGATTTATTTTCTCTTCCTGTTCTTTTTAAATCTTTGTTTATTCTGCTTTCGTCTATTTTTCTGTTGTTCTTTTTACGCATTCTTTTCTTTTAGAACCGTTATAGTTTTTTAAAGATTGTAAAATACTGTTTTCTTTTTCTCAAGTTGTTTTTCTTTAATTTGTACTTCTTTTGCACCCTCTACGATTTCCATTGAAGATTGTTTAAATTGCCCTCCTTCCTCTTTCTATTCTTCTCTATTGTACTTTTAATTTTTTCTTTCTTTATCAATTTAGCATTTTCTTCCTCCTTTCTACGTTCTTTCCGTCTTCCCTAACTTTGGGCCATTTATTGAAATAAAAAAATATCTTTGTTCCATCCTGTCTGTAAATAAACATTCTTTTTCGTATAATAATAGGTTTCGTCTTTATTTGTCTGTCCTTTGTATTACATTAATTTTTATTCTATTCCGTTATTGTTAACATTACTTAAACTTTTCAATTCTTTTTAGAGCATTTATATTCTAATTACCTATGGAATTTATGCGAATTTTATCTATCTCATATACTGTTAGTGATAATTTTGTAATAAGTTTATCAAGGCCTTTAAAATCTTTATACAGTTTGCTTTCTATTTTCGCGCCTTAATTCCATAGGGTCTTATCTTTTTAAAAACTAACTCACCTTACTCAAGCTTAAAATTCATTCTACACAAAATTATACTAAACTTCTAGTTTGTGTTTCGCTTTATCTAGATTTTTCTGTACTTCTTCCTTAATTATTTGCAATTTGTGCTATGGGATTTTCCTGCGGTTAGTACTTCGGCATTCTCTGATATCGGACACCAAACTTCCGGGTGCATTCCCTAATCGTCTTATCAACGAACTCAGAAACTTTGTCTGATATCAAAAATCTGAAATCCGGGCTTTGTTTGCTTACAGACTTCGAATTTTTGGATATATTTTAAAATTCCAAATACATTCCTGGCCAAAAGTGACTTTTAGGTATTCAAGAATTAGTTTTTTTCAGATCCCTGATGCCCAGACTGTTCATTGTTATATACTTCGCATAAGATTTGCTTCCTACGTTTTTGGGGGATTAATAATGTCCACGTATGGCTTGCGGCCAATATAGATGATTTTAGGGGTCGGGTCTATTTTCGTATTTCCCTGGATCTGGTTTTCACCTGCCTAAATTTTTTTTTATATTATTTATCATTTTCTAAAATGATATCTTCATTTTCACCTCCTTCGTTATATGCAAAAATGGAAGCTATGGAATTTGCTGATTCTTTTATTATCGAAAACAGATCGGGAACAAGAATTGCGTTTCCCTACCTATGTACAATTTCGTAATCATATTCTATAAGTATTAGGGCCCAACTTGCTAGAAGTCCTCTAGGATTTTTTAAATTCTAGAACCATTTTAAGGGTATGTGGTTATCCCCATTTAAGCCTCTACTGGCATGTGCTACCTCGTATTGGTTTCCTCCTATTATTTGTATGAGTACAGTTCCTAAACCTGTATGTATTGCATACATATTTCCTGGTTTACTGAGAACTGTGGTACCGATTTCCCGGCGTCAAGCGTAGTTTCGGTAACCCCCTCTCTACCATTACACAACCTAAGTGTCTTTCTTCTTCCTATTCCTACTTGATCTCGTTCCTCTTTCTGTACTTGACCAACCTTTTCTTCTACTATCTTAAATTTAATTGGTTCCGGATTTGCTTTGGGATGAGCCTCGATCGTAAATCGAATTTCAGGCAATCCCGCAAGCCACTAATTGTTGAGTTTATAGACCATATTTAATCCTAATTTTCTAAGCATTTCTGTAAATATAATACCCCTTGATCTGAACTTCGGTACTATTATAAATAACAATACTATAGTGACATAGCCTATTTTATTAGCAATGAGTGTTTGGCCACTTATACTTACTTCCTCGCCACGTGCCACTAATAATTTGCTGGAATCTGGTTTTTTAATTTTGTAATTGTCAATCTAAATTGTATTTAATAGATCTTGCCTACAATTGAGTGTGTCGCACCGGTATCAATTGAAACTCTGTACCATTGATATATTTGACCTTAATATCCTTCATGGCCGTTTCGCTTATTTTGAAAAAGCCAGCATTTATTTTTTTATATTACCTGGTTTACCGCAAAAGTAACATGTAAGTTTTCTATGACCAGCCACAGATATTCTTTGCTCTTTATGTTAAAGTTAGCACTTGCTACATTCTGCGCGCTTGAGCGTGCGCTCCCACTCTTCTGAGTTGAGTTATTTATAGCATTTCTGATATTCTTCTTTTGATTATTTTTAGTTGGTTTCAGTTTTTGGTAACTCGCTTGTGCTATCGTCTTTACTATTTTCAAATTTAAAAGGCCAATTCGGAATTACTTAAAGCGGTGTTTGAATCATCTGAAACGGAAAAATGCCACTGGTTCGCTTCATATTCGGAATCACTATTATTTTCACGAGATCTGTTTTCCAGTCTTTTGAAACTTTTTGTGAATCTATCACTTTGTTTTAAAGAATGCGTTTTCAACCTATGGCCCTGTCCTCTCTTAATTCGCCTTTCTTAAATTGATTTTCTGGATCGGGCCATCTGTACTCGTTTTCTACTCTTTTATTATATGTGCTCTCTAAATTAATTTTTCTCTAATCATATTTTATGTTTTTTTACAATAATTTTACGTATTTACTTTAGGGTTTTCGTTGTTGTAGTTAAAAATTCATAGTCAGCAATCAATTACTTTAATTTGTTTATTACTAGCATAATTTTCCTTTTGCTCTAAATTTGTTTTCTCTTTCTTTATTAGTCAGATTTTTAAACATTTTTTAATGTTCTATTCATCTTTTTCTCTGTTTAAATCTTTCTAAAACTGCAGGCAATTCTGCTTTAGAGAAGTCCTAGTCAGTTTGCGCATTTCCTGAAATTCAGGGACCTAATGTATAATTTGACAATACGCGATCAGATTGCACGCCAAAATGCGATTTTTGTGGCAAACGATTTGCTAGCGGGAATGTTGAGTCAAATCCCGCAAGAGTCACTTTACGAGGGGTAGATAACTATAATTGTGGCAAGGAGTTTTCTCTGCTAATTGTTTGATTAGGTTTTCGAATTGCACCTTCTCACCCACTTATATTTGGGGATAGGTTTCTTACATTGTATAACAGGGTTTCGTTATTTTCGGGATCATTTTCTCTTCCTATCTATTTTCACTATTCCTACTTTTTTAGTTTATCTGTGAAACTGGACTTTTTATTTTTGTGGATTTAATTTTTTCTGATATTAATTTCATACATCTTTCCATTTTACTTAGTTTTCTGTATTTAGGAAAATGTATTAAAAATTTTAGCTAGTTTCTATTTTTTCCGTTTTTTCATTTTATTAAATTTAATTGAAAAACCGTAAAATGTTTGACTTCATTTTAAATTATATTTCTGCTAATTTTGGTCTTGATCTTGACCATGAGCAATCACGTACAGATGATGTTTTAATAGCGCCAAATTTTGGTTAAATTACGTAATAGCGTCACTTTATGGGTTAATTTCCGAGATGCAATTTTCTAGTTTCTCATTTGTAACCTGTCGATTTTATTCTCTATTCTACGTATTTTCTTTTTAAATATTGCTTTTATTTAGCAATTTTATTTCACCTACAGTTTTCAAAGAAAACATCTAAATCTCTCCCTTAAAGATTTTCCACTTATCAGCCGGGATTTCGCGCACTTCTTAATCTAGCACTTATGAAATTGTTATATTCGTTTTTTCTGACCACTGCCCGTCTTTGGCACTCACGAGAGACAAAAGCAAAGTTCGAGCCTGAGCTCGCAACACGAATGACTAGACCAACGAAGGACTCTGCTCGGGTTTCTGGCTTACCAACCCTTTAGTGTAGGGCCGTTTCGAGTGCCAACTTTTGGCGGCAATTCTGTTTGAATGTAGAACGTCGTGATTGCTTATATTTTTAATAAATTAAAAGTTAAGAGATGCATTTTTATGTGAGTAAAATCTGGCTAAAGTTATGACAATGATCACTACTGTATTTGGCACGTGTCCTTCAGCTTAGGACACTTAAAAATATACCAAAGATTAATCCAATCTGTCAATTATTTCGAAAGTTATCGCGTTAACAAACTAAAAAAATACTGAAATGCCGTCATATGCTACTTGCTGATTTTACCCTCGCGTAAAACTAATATTGGTCGTGAAAATAATGATTTCATCAACGAAAGGTTTGAATATTCCAAGTTTTATTGATACGAGGATCTGGCCAAACACCGTTTAATTAACAAGTTTTCTTTCTTTTGTTCTCAATTGCTTCAGAAAAAATTTTTATTGAGTCAGTGCCGTACCTATAAAAAAAATTTAAGTCGTCTTTAACAAACACTTTTATGTGTCAACCAAAAAGAAAAATTAATAAAAAAACAGCCGAATTTTATACTTAGAAGTGTGACTTAAACAAAATAGTAAATCTGTCAAACCTCATGTTCTATGCATTATCAAATATTCCGATATATTCTCAATATTCTCCTATAGTGTTAAGGGAATATATCCCTGGTACACAAAAAATGAAGGTTCCCTCCCCCTTGATGTGAAGGGAAAACAGAAAATCCAATGGGACGAGATCGCCGGTTTTGCCATAATTTATCATTGATTTCTACTGGTTCCAATAAATCACCACACATTTCGTAAGTTATTACGAATTTCAAAAAACATAAATTTGTTTTTTGACGAAAACTGCGTTTTCGAAACAAAATATCGACATAAAATTTCCTACCCGAACGTGTACTTTTCAAGTTAAAATTCATACATTGTTTTGAATGTCTCCAATGGCAAGAGCTATTCAGCATAAACCATTTATTGGAATTTAAAAAATAAAACTTTAATTTCTTCTTGTAAGTTTCAACAAAGATTACTTATTTGTAAAAATCAATATATACTCACCATAATAACCGTGCTGATCTACTGCTAATTCTTTGATTCTTGTAAGTGAAACTGTAAAATATAATCTCGAATCAGTTTTTATATGCAAAAGTATGGGGCAACATTTTGATTAACTAAATATATTTTTTTCATACTGATGTTACATTTTGCTGATTACTGGTCAAAATAATTTTCTGAAGAAACGAGACAAAAAATATGTCTCGACCCGGATTGGAACCGGGAACGCAAATTTTCACAGTTCAAATTCGGGCCGCCGCATTTTTTTTTCTTCTTGCTGCAGAAAATTATTTTTACCAGTAATAAGCAAAATTTAACATTAGAATGAATAAATTAATCACCCTGGTCGAGAAAATAACATCATTACTTTAAATATATTTAGAGTTACTAGAAATCTTAAAAAATGTGTTTCAAGAGTGTCATGTTATTTTGTATCCTTATTTTCGAAAGACATGATTGAAAATATGGCGTTTTCACTTGTGTGGCCTTAAAATGAACCAGTCAGTTGGAAAAGGTAAAAAAAGTTATAAACTAATTATAATAATATATTGTCGCATAAAATTTATAACCCAAAACTTTTCCATCAAGAGCTCTCTGCCGATTGTCCATTCCATGGTATCCCTTCGATATCGAAAATAGTGAGGGAATATATTTATCTCTTGGATGGAGCAGCTTATAAAAAATGTATAGAATTTTGTGCTTTTTGATATACTAGTGCGAAATTTGTCATTAAGATGTAAAACACGCAGAATTAAAACAACATCAAAAAGCAATAACTTATAATAGATAATAAATTTCTTTCAGAATTTCAAACATTATTCATTGAAAATAATACTTTTTCCAAAAATTTGTTATCAAGACTTGTATATCGTCAAAAATTCAACCAAAAATAACTGCAAACACAGATTACATTGTAAAACCTGCATTTGGAAGATTTGTGCGGACTAATCTATCATTTTTGTAGCACTGAGAGTCAACATTTTCAAAACAAACATACTCTATACGAGATCCGTCATTTAAAATTTGGTACCTTTTTGTAAAACTTGTCAATTCGATTGGGTACAACGAAAAAAAATAATTGTACAAAATAATAGAAAAGCTGTTTTTTTCATAGCAAATTTAAAAAATCTTTGCTGCGATGATCACTTTCAAGTTTATGCATTGGCTCATGTAAGTGAAAAGAAATAAAAGCCTTCAATGTGAGTAAAAGTTAGATAAAAAATTATAAATAAAATTATAAATTTTTCGTACAAGAAATTTGAAAAAAATGTTCTTACCAAATGTGCTTCGCTAAATAATTTGATTTATAAAATTTTTTAGCTGTACAAATTATAGAACAAGAAGCTCTTACAATTGTCCATCGCTTACTTACAAGAAATAATATAATTTTCTCTTAATTAACTTTATTAATATATTAATATATTCTATCATTATTCCCATTATCACTGTCCCCATTTATATAATTAATATATTTCTTGAATGTTAATTTAGTAAGTTTTAGTTACGCTATTCGTAGTTTTTGTGAATAATGTTGGGGAATCTACTCAATTATTCATTCGCTCCTGGCCTCTGTTTCACATTAGTTTTGAGTCAATTCCTCTAGTTATTATTCAAGAGGGCTCCAAATTTCACCTTCCAGCCTAAAGCCAAACAACCCATGAATTACGTGTCACTCACTCCCCTGATATAATCAATGAATAAATAATATATTTATTAATATAAGATAACGGTGAGTCATTTTGTGGCTTTCGAATCACAATCTATGTTCTCTGAAATAAAAAATAAATAAAAAAATGAACCAAATATTGCCTGAACACAGGCTAAATGTGCGATATGATAAAAGCATTGTCATTTCTGAGTTTTTAATATTACCTGTGCATATATCAGATTTCAGATGTTTAAAAATATGCCAATTTATGTGGATTTAGGCATGGATATAAGCCGGCAAGAAAAGAATATTTGTTCAGTTGAAACTTTAATTGTTTTTGTATTCAGTAAAGTATAACTAACATACATTATAATCAGGTCGTTTAATTTAATATCGTTATTGGCAATAGCATGCAATAAGGAATCATTCAGCATTGAGCCTTCAGAAACCAAACCTGAGGAGCTACATTCACGATGTAATAGAGGATATTATAAGGCCAAAAATGTTTGATTTTTGTTAATTCTAGAATTCTATGAAGAAAAAAAGTTTATTTTTTACAAACTTTCGTCAAAGGTTTAAGAAGCTTCATTCAAAGCGAGAATTAAGAGGATGAAAAAAAAAAGTTAACAGCGGTGGTGACACAGAAGATAAGCTATACAAGGTCGCGCAATACACTTACGACAAATTAAAGGTATTTTCGCTAAAAGACAACAAAATTTATTTATTTTTCACCTTTAAATAAAACTAGAGATAAGCAAAAAGAATCTGATGCTTCGAAAAAAAAATTTACACTAAAAATTTTGAAGTATGGAGAAAGTAATATTCTTTATTTCGATTAACGTGGCTTTAATTTGTAATAAAAAAGTGGAAAAAAATGAGATTTCAGGGAATAAAAACTGTCGAAAATGTTATATCATCGGTTTTTTCAACCCACTGAGCTATGCAGCTCAGCCAACTATCTAATCCTATAATCCAACTATCTAATCTTATAATCGTGTGAACTTTCTTCAAAACGTCTTTAAATGTGGATTAAAGATATATTTTTTCCTAACATTGGAGAAAATTCTGTGTTATTATTAAATTGATAGACTGGCCAGTGTGAAAAAACCGTGCAAACAGAAAATACTTAAACCAAGTTTTGTTTTTTTATTTTTCTGCTTGAGATGACCCACTTGCGAGATTTTTTAACAAGCCGCACTACATTAACATGTTGTTCAATAATGTCATATATAATTCACAAAAATACCGTTTTTTCGGGGGTAGTTACCAGAAGGAGCTCTTAAATAAAAATCAAGAATAAATTGAGTCTGTTATTACTGTTCTCCTAAAGCATTTTTATCTGAGTGGAATTTTATGCTTAGTCCTATAAATGCTGGAATCTAAATACACTTATTAGATCCCATACTTATCTTTTATGTCGAAATCCTCAAGAAATGAGGGTTGCAAGAACGATAAACACTACCTCCAAAAAACTATTGCAACTTCATCTTTTCCTATCAAATAATCTCAGTTTTGACATGTGGTCTACATTGGACCGCATATCATTTGACCAATCCCAACGGATTAAAGATCTTTAAACTGAGAAACAAAAAATTAAATTCGAAAAAATTACTTCCAGTAACGTGTACAGAACTAACTAATACAGTAAAAAACACCTCTGACTATCCTCTTAGCAATGAAATGATTTAAGTTTTATCTGAAGGAAACAATTTTGCAGTAGCTTCCTCCAAAATCCCATAAAGAAGAAATAATCAGTAATTTGGAATCTACAATCTATACCCTTCCACCTGAAAAAGCAAATGACATAATGCGTAGGACGGATAACATTTTACACAAGGCCGAAATGCCCTCCTCAAACTTAAAAAAACAGGAAAAATCGCAATTAAAGAACTCAATAAGAATAAAGAAATTAAAACATTACCCGCAGATAAAGACAACGCAACAGTAATAATGAATAAAGAAAACTATAATAACAAAATCATGGACCTTCCAACTGACGATACGTACAAAAAACTTAAAAATGACCCCACAAAAACAATAGTCAGAAAAACAAAAACCCTTTAAAAAACACTATACTTGACAGAGAAACAACATTGAAATTAATATCTACTAATTTTACCTCTCCAAGACTTTAGGGACTCCCAAAAATCCACAAAAACAACATTCCACTCAGGCCGATCGTCAGCGCAATAAACTCACCTACTTTCAAGCAAGCACGGTTTCTCGCAAATAAACTTAATCTTTTCCCAGGTATCAATCTCTGATACAATTGATATTATTAAACCTTTTGCACACTTCCCCTCCGAGTTCATACCTTTGATAGCGCACTGTCTCAATAATACTTACTTCTCTTTTAACAACCAATTCTACGAACAAACTTCAGGAGCAGCAATGGGATCTCTAATCTCACCTGCAATAGCCAACATCTTTATGGAAAATCTAGAAACCAAAATCTTCAATCAATCCAAACTTAAACCGGAATTTTGGTTCCGTGACGCGGACGACAACTTTGTCATCTGGCGACATAGACTAAATGAACTAAATAAGTTTTTCGATTTCATCAATCAATTACATCCTAATATCCAAATCACCATGGAAATTTAACAAAACGGAAAATTGCCTTTGTTGGACGTCCTTCTTGAAAATAAATCGGATAATACATTAGGATATGACGTTTACAGAAAACGATCCCATACAAACAGATATCTACATGCCTCCTCTTACCATCACCCATCTCCAAAACAATCGGTTATCAACTCCCTTTTATACAGAGCTGTCTCAATAATAGATAAGGATAATTTACAAAAGGAATTACAAAACGCTAAATAAATCCTAATACAAAACGATTACACAATCAAACAAATTGATAAGGCAATAAGAAAATACACCTAAGAAAATAATTCAAAACAACATAATAAAGAAAGAGAGCGAAAAACGACCTCCGTCCTACCCTACATCCAAGGTGTCACAGAACAAATAGGAAGAATTCTCAACAAACACAACATCCAAATCATATTTAAACCACCTGCGAAAATAGGACAACTTCT
>JAAAKG020079546.1:0-16862 GCA_010014905.2 Druon quercuslanigerum | reverse complement strand
AACATTTTTAACTAATATACAAATTTTCAAAGGATTTTAAAACTGCTAAAGTCTTTTGAAAATTCTCTAAAATCTTTTAAAATGTCTAAAAATAATTCAAATATTTGAAAATGCCTTGAAATTATTTATAGGTCTTACAAATTCTTTGGAAGTTTAAAGACCTATAAAAAAGTTTTAAGGGATTTTAAAATGATTTAAATTTATTAAAAATTCGCCAGAATCTTTTTAAATACCCAAAAATATTTCAAGTTAATCGGAATCCCTTGAAACTTTTTTGTGCCTTAAAAATAGCTTGAAAATCATTAAAATCCGCAGAAGCCTCATTACACGCTGTGAAATCATTTAAAGTATCCTAAAATATTTTAAATTCTTCAAAACCCTGTAAAATCTTTTGAAAATTTATAAAGCTCTTTGAAATTTCTAGAATGTTTCTAAAATTTCTTAAAGTATTTCAAATATAATAAGATCTCTTCAACTGTTAATAGGACTAAAAAATTCATTGAAATTTTTAAGCCCTATAAAAAGTTACAAGGGATTTTAAGTTATTTAAATGTATTAAAAAATCTCCAGAATCTTTTAAAATACCCAAGAATATTTACTACATTTTTTAATCCCTTGAAACTTTTTATATGTCTTAGAATTCCTTGAAATTTCAAAAATTTCTTAAAAATTATTGCATTCATCAGGAACCTGATAAAACGTCTTGCAATATTATAAAATGTCCTAAATTATTTAAAATCCTTAAAAATCTTTTAAAATCCCATTAAAGCTTAAAACCAATTTTAAATGCCTTAAGATTATTAAACTCTATTAGAAATCCCTTGAAATCTATGAGAATGTCCAAAAATATTTCAAATATTTTTAAATCCCTTAAAAATTTTTATAGGTTTTTAACATTCTTTGGAGATGTTAAGACCTATAAGTTTTAATTTCAAATGTTTTTAAACTCATTGTAACTGTTTATAGGTTTAGAATTTTTTTGGAATTTTTAAGACGTATAAAAAATTTTAATAAATAACAAAATTATTGAAATCTATTACATATTCTCTAAAATATATTAATATATCCGAAAATATTTCAAATATTTTAAAATCCCTTAATACTTTTTATAGGTCTTTAAAATTCATCAGAAATTTTAGGACCTATAAGTTTCAGTTTCAAATATTTTAAAACTTCTTATAACTGTTTATAGGTTTAGAAAATTTTTGGAATTTTTAAGACTTATAAAAAAATTCAAGAGATTACAAAATTATTCAAATCTGTTGAATATCCTTCAAAATCTTAGAACATACCCGAAAATATTTCAAATATTTTTAAATCCCTTAAAACTTTTTATAGGTTTTGCAAATTCTTTGCAGTTTCAAAAACTCCCTCAAAGACATTGGATTCTTCAAAAACCTAATAAAGTGTATTTTAATCTTTAAAATTATCCTAAAAAATATTTCAAATTATTTTAAATCCTTTACAAAACCTTCAAACTATTGATATCTATGGAAAAATCTTTAGAATCTTCTCAAATATGAGAACAAATTTCAAATATAAAATCGATGATACTGTTTATAGGTCTTGAAAAATCCTTGGAAATGTTAAGACCCATAAGTTTTAATTTCAAATATTGTAAAACTCCTTGTCACTGTTTATAGGTTTAGATTTTTTTTTAAATTTTAAGACCTATAAAAAATTTTACTCAATTAAAAAATTATTGAAATCTATTAAATATCCTCCAAAATATTATAATATATCCTAAAATATTTTAAATAATTTAAAATCCCTGAAAACTTTTAATAGGTCTTTAAAAAGTTTTCATAAATTTTAGGACCTATAAATTTCAGTTTCAAATATTTTAAAACTCCTTAAAACTGTTTATAGGCTTAGAAAATTTCTTGGACTTTTTAAGACCTATAAAAAATTTCGAAAGATTACAAAATCATTTAAATCTATTGAATATCCTGAAAAATCTTATAATATAAATAAAAATATTTCAAATATTTTGAATTTCTTGAAACTTTTTATAGGTCTTGGGAATTCCTTGGAATTTTCAGAATTCCGTAAAAATCAGTGAATTCTTCAGAAATCTGAAAAAATGATTTGAAATTTAAAAAAATATCCTAAAAATATTTAGCAGCCTTTAAAAACGTTTGAAATTACTTAAAAAATTTTAAAGCTTTCGAAAACACATTGAATTTTTTTAAAATAACCAAAAGTCTTAACGATCCTTTGAAATTCCTTCAAATTATTGACATTGATTAGAAAATCCTTGAAATCTTTTTAATTTTCCGAAATGATTTCAAATATTTTTAAATCTCTTAAAACTTTTTTTAAGTCTTTGAAAATTCTTTAGAATTTTAATAATTCCTTGAAAATTATTGCATTCCTCAGAAACCTGATATAATGTCTTTAAATCCTTTAAAATATCCTAAAGTATTTCAAAACCTTTGGAATCTTTTGAAATTTTTAAAAACTTTTTATATTTGTTGAAAATTCTTCAGAATCTTTTTAAAATATTCTAAAATATTTCAAATATTTTAATGTTCCTTGAAACCTTTATAGGTCTTAAAAATTCCTTGGAATTAAAAAAAATAACCTATTGGCTTTAAATCCTTTTGAAACTCCTTCAAATTATAAAAATCTATTTGAAACTTTTTTGAATGTTATAAAAAATCCTAAAATCTTTCAAATTCTTTAAAATATTTCAAAATACATCAAAATATTATTATTAAAAATCCCTTGAAATCATTAGATATCCTCAGAAACACTATACAATGTCCTGTAATCTTTTTAATCTTCCTACAATATTTTAAATTAAAAATTTTTTTTAAACTTTTCAAATCCTTAGAACTCTCTTAAAACTTATCAAGTATCTTGAAAATGCCTTGGATGTTTTAAAAATATCCTAAATTTCTTTGCAATCCCTTCCAATTATTGAAATATATTGAAAATTCTCCAGAATCTTTTAATATATTCGAAAATATTTTAAATCGTTTAAACTCCCTTGAAAATATTATAGGTCTTGAAAACTCCTTTAATTTAAAAAAATTACTAAATTTGGTAAAGTCTTGTGATTTCTTTAAAATACCTTGAAAATATACTTTTCATCAAGATCTTTGATTCATGCACTTCAAATGTCTTAATTGATAATATAATTATTAATTAATTAAATATTCATTGCATTCTGTGTGCGAAAAATTGACCAAAAACACTTTACTCCCGATATAAGAGCAGTTTGAAACATGGCTTGCAGTGACCTTGATCCTAAATCGGGGAAATTTAACCATAAAGAATCAGGGTTGCATTAAACATTTTTGTTGTATTTTGCCGCATGACGCAACCTGATGTAATCTTCGAAATATATTTAAAAAATGTTTAATCATTGAAAATTACATGAAACCTCATAATCTTTTCTGAAATCTTGGAAAATATATTTCTGATCAAGATAGTTGATTCAATCTTTGAAATCTATTAAAAAGAAAGGGCAAAATTTTAATTTTTTTAAAAATTCCTTTGAATTTTTAAGAGTATTTTCAATATATCTCAATAATGGGAAAGGATTTCGAAGAGTTTTAAAATATTTTTAAAACATCCAAAGCATTTTCATGATACTTGATAAGATTTAAGGGAGTTCAAGGAATTCCAGAAAGTTTTAAAGCACTTGAAATTTTATAGGAAGTTTATAAAGATTCCAGCACATTTTTTAATGTTTCTGAGGATTTCTAGTGATTTTTATAAATTTTTCAGGATTACAGAGAATATTATCTTTCATAAAATTTCAAGAGATTTTATAATATTTTAATGTATTTTAAAATATTTTAAAGAATTTGAAAGATTTTAGGATATTTTATGAGATTCAAAAAAATTTCTAATATATTTTTATAATTTGAAGGAATTTCAAAAGGATTTAAAAACTTTAGGTTTTTTTTTTATTTCCAAGGAATTTTTAAGACCTATAAAGGTTTTTAAGGGACATTAAAATATTTGAAATATTTTAGAATATTTGAAAAGATACTGAAGAATTTTTAAGAACTATGAAAAGTTTTTAAAAATTTCAAAAGATTCCAAAGGATTTGAAATATTTTAGGATATTTTAAAAGATTTAAATACATTATATCAGGTTTCTGAGGAATACAATAATTTTCAAGGAATTATTGAAATTCTAAAGAATTTTCAAAACCTATAAAAAGTTTTAAGGTATTTTTAAATATTTGAAATCATTTCGGTCAATTAAAAAGATTCCAAGAATTTTCTATTAAATTTCAATAATTTGAAGGAAATTCAAAGGATCGTAAGGAATTTAGGGTATTTTAAAAATATTCAATGTATTTTCGAAAGCTTTATAATTTTTTAAGTAATTTCGAAATATCTTAAAGGCTTCTAAATATTTTCGGATATTTTATAAAATTTCAAGTCATTTTTTAGATTCCTGAAGAATTCACTGATTTTTCCAGAATTTTAGAAATTCCAAGGAATTCCCAAGACCTATAAAAATTTTTAAGGGATTCAAAATATTTGAAATATTTTGGGGTATATTATAAGATTTTGGAGGATATTCAATAGATATAAATAATTTTGTAATCTATTACAATTTTTTATAGGTCTTAAAAATTCCAAGGAATTTTCTAAACCTATAAACAGTTTTAAGGAGTTTTAAAATATTTGAAACTGAAACATATAGGTCCTAAAATTTCCAAGGAATTTTGAAAGACCTATAAAAGCTTTTAAAGGATTTTAAATTATTTGAAATATGTTCGGGTATATTAAAAGATTTTGGAGGAAATGCAATGGATTCAAATAACTTTGTAATCTATTACAATTTTTTATAGGTCTTGAAAATTCCAAGGAATTTTCTAAACCTATAAACAATTTTAAGGAGTTTTAAAATATTTGAAACTAAAACTTATAAGTACTAAAATTTCCAAAAAATTTTAAAGGCCTATAAAAGCTTTTAAAGGATTTTAAATTATTTGTAATATTTTCGGGTATATTAAAAGATTTTGTAGGAAATGCAATGGATTCAAATAACTTTGTAATCTATTGAAATTTTTTATACCTCTTAAAAATTCCAAGGAATTTTCTAAACCTATAAACAGTTTTAAGGAGTTTAACAATTTTTTAAACTGAAATTTATAGGTTCTAAAATTTCCAAGGAACTTTAAAGACCTATAAAAAGGTTTAAGGTACTTGAAAATATTTGAAATATTTTTGGATATTTTATAATATTTCGGGGGATATGCAACAGATTTCAATGCTTTTGTTATTTATTAAAATTTTTTATGCGACTTAAAAATTCCAAAAAAATTCTAAACCAATAAACAGTTACAAGAAGTTTTAAAATATTTGAAATAAAAACTTATGGGTCTTAACATTTCCAAGGCTTTTTTTAAGACCTATAAACAGTATGAAATGGATTTTATATTTAAAATTGATTCTCATATTTGAGAAGATTCTAACGATTTTTCCATATATTTCAATAATTTGAAGGTGATTGAAAGGATTTAAAATAATTTGAAATATTTTAGGATATTTTTAAAAATTCAAATACACTTTATCAGGTTTCTGTAATCTATTGACATTTTTTATAGGTCTTCAAAATTTCAAGAAATTTTCTAAACCTATGAACAGTTTTAAGGAATTATAAAATATTTGAAACTGAATCTTATAGGTCCTAAAACTTCCAAGGAATTTTAAATACCCATAAAGAGTTTGAAGGGATTTCAAAATATTTAAAATATTTTCGGATATATTATAATATTTTGGAGGATTATCAATAGATTTCAATAATTTTGTAATTTCTTGAAATTTGTTATGGGTCTTAAAAATGTAAAAAAAAATTCTCAACTTATAAAAAGTTACAAGAAGTTTTAAAATATTTTAAATTAAAACTTATGGGTCTTAAGATTTCCAACAAATTTGTAAAGACCTATAAACAGTATGAAATGGATTTTATATTTAAAATTGATTCTCATATTTAAGATGATTATAACGATTTTTCCATATATTTCAATAATTTGAAGGTCATTGAAAGGATTTAACATAATTTGAAATATTTCAGAATATTTTTAAAGATTCAAATACACTTTATCATGTTTCTAAAGAATCCAATGTGTTTCAAAGAGTTTTTAAAACTCCAAAGAATTTTCAAAACCTATAAAAAGTTTTAAGGGATTTAAAAATATTTTAAATTTTTTCGCGTATATTATAAGATTTAGGAGGATATTCAATAGATTTAAATAATTTTGTAATCTATTGAAAATTTGTATAGGTCTTAAAAATTCGAAGGTATTTTCTAAACCTATAAACAGTTTTAAGGAGTTTTAAAATATTTGAAACTCGAAAATTATAGGTCCTCAAATTTCCAAGGAATTTTAAAGACCTGTAAAATATTTAAGAAGATTTTAAAGATTTTTCATAGATTTCAAGAATTTAAAGGATTTTCAAAGGATTTCAAAGAATTTGAAATATTTTAGGATATTTTTATAAATTGAAATATATTTTATCAGGTTTCTAAAGAATCCAATGCCCTTTCAGAAAATTAAAGGGAAAAAAATCTTGGAAAATAGATTTCTGATCAAGATCTTTGATTCATGCACTTAAAATGTCTTAATTAATAATATATTTGATAATTAATTATTTATTGCATTCTGTGTGCGGCAAACTGACCAGAAACACTTTACTCCCAATATAAGAGTAGTCTCAAACATGACTTGCTGTGACCTTGATCCTAAATCGGGCAAATCCAACCATAAAGAATCAGGGGCGCATGAACCATTTCTTTTGGTTTTTTTACGCATGACGCTACCTGATGCAATTTTCGAAATCTATTTAAAAAAATTAAAATCTCTGAAAACTACATGAAACCTCATAATCTATTCTAAAATCTTGGAAAATATATTTCTAATCAAGTTCTTTGATTCATGTACTTCAAATGTCTTAAATAATAACATAATTAATAATTTATTTCATCCTGTGTGCGGCAAACGGACCAGGAACACTTCACTCTCGATATAAGAGAATTTTTAAACATGGCTTGCAGTGACCTTGATTATAAATCAGGGGAATCCAACCATAAAGAATCAGGGCCGCATGACGCAACCTGATGCAATCTTCGAAATCTATTTAAAAAATTTTAATCTGAAAATTACATGAAACCTAATAATCTTTTCTGAAATCTTGGAAAATATATTTCTGATCAAGTTCTTTGATTCATGCACTTCAAATGTCTTAATTATTCATATAATTAATAATTAATTATTTAGTGCATTATGTGTTTTGCAAACTGACCAGAAACACTTTATTCCCGATATAAGAGTATTTCGAAAATGGCTTGCAGTGACCTTGATCATAAGTCAAAGGAATCCCACCTCATATTCTTTTCTGAAATCTGGAAAAATATATTTCTGAACAAGATCTTTGATTCTTGCATTTTAATGCTTTAATTAATGATATAATTAAAAATGAAGTATTCATTGCATTATGTGTGTAGCAAACTGACCAGAAAAACTATACTCCCGATAGAAGAAAAGTTTTCAACATGTCTTGCAATCGGTGGAATCCAACTATAAAGAATTAGGGCTGCATGAACCATTTCTGTTGCATTTTGACGCATGACGCAACCTGATGCAACCAATGTACCAAGAGTGCGGCCATCTTAGAATATCGAAAAATCGGGAGTCGAGTCTCACCTTTAATATTACAAATCCTTTGAAATCTTCTGATATCCTTTTGAACCTTTTCGGGCAATTTAAATTAAAATCTTAATATTCAATTTAATAAGGAACTCCGGATGTTAGATTTTCAAGTTAAATTTTCGAATTATACAAATATTAGGAATTTTTTTATAAATTCAGAATAAGTAGGGTAAATGAGTATTTAAATACCGGAAATTAGTGAATTTAATATTTAGAGTAACCGGAAGTCTCCAAATTCCAGAATACACTGTTTCATGTGGGAATTTAAGGAACAGGTGCTGCCCATTCACATTTTAGAGTTTAGACTTCACTTCTTCTTTGAATAAAAGAATTTAAGAGCCAGGAGTCCAAGACACATGCTCAATATTTAATCATGTAATCCTCTGTTCTCACGCAGGTGTACCCAAGTGAAAGGAATCACGTATCATATTAATGGGACACTTACTCCAATTCCTAGTAAAATGACGCTATAAAGTAGTTCTTCTTCCTTCTATTACATAATGTAAATCTAATTACAAAAGAACAGCCACAGCTGGTCTTTACAATTCTGAGAATACCATTTCCATGTAGAGACAATTACTGTCCCGTTTTGCAAGAAAATCGTTCAAGGGGCCGTCCATATACTTATTCAACAATTTGTGGGGGGGGGGGGGGAAAAATTACGAACGAAAAAAGGGGGTCAGTGGAGATAATGTTTTGTCCCCATGACAAGTGTTGACAAGTGTTTAAGAAAAACCCTTTTAGACGAAAAAGTGTCGATCTCGAGACAGTGAAGGTACGTGGGCTAGCGCTCGCAAATAATAAGTTTATCATGGCAGATTCAATCGATTTGAAGTTTTTCCTTTTAAATTAAAGTTAATAACATTCCACAAAAATCCTTCATGGCCGATTTTAAAGATATTTTTATATTCTTTTTTATTTATTAACAGAAATAAAACAAATTCAGAAGAGTGTGACTAATAGCTTATTAATTGTTTAAAAATTTCTTGAGATGGTTATGAATAAAGATTGTCAGTAATTTGGCAATTGATTCTTACTGAATTTGAACAATATAGAGTTAAAAATCGTTTTTGAAATAAATTCATATAAGATAAATAATTTTTTTATTTTATAAACAAATCTTATCAACAATTCTCCACAGCACGTATTTATGATGAAGTAAATCAAGTTTTTTCTACTAAATGGTCCAAAAATTATACGGCAATGTCATTTACCAATCAGATATAGTGATTCAATAATAAGAGACAATTGTTTAAAAAAATTAATTAACAAATAGACTGTCTGGGTATTTTTGTAGGTAAAAACTCTAGGTTTCCAACGTAATCAAGTATAAATAATTAATATATAGAATTTTAGGAAGCTTGCATTGCAATCAATAATTTTAATTGTAAATAACAATTGTTCAAAGAAATTTTTATCACCTTAGGGATTTTTTAAGAAAAATTGCGTTTCTTTACGATGTTAGCAATTTAAATTGAAATAAATTGATTTTTAAAAGAATAATTAACAATTTTTAGTTTGTAAATTATTTAAATTTACTAAAAACAGTTGAGTTCCTTTCAATTTTCACATTTAAAATTCCTCTAAATGATTTTTACGTTAAATAATCATTTTAACGTAATACTAATGATGAATTTTAGAATTTGAGAAGCTTTGAATTGAAACATTCAATTTTAATATGTTAAATTCTAATTGCTTTTGGTTGAAAATTATTTAAATTTAAAAATCTTGCATTTCAAATTGTATGATTTAAAATTTTTTTATTTTTAAACAATACAATTTTATTTTATTTCTAATAAGCCTTTTTTTTAAAATTTTGATTGAAAATAACCCATTTTTATTGTTTTACAATTTTTCTTCTTTTGAAAGATTAATCCCAAATTCAAAACCTTGCTCATAACAATTTCCAATTTTCAAAAGTAAAGTCTTTTATTTTCTAACAAACATTTTTTACTTTCAATTATTAAAATTTCAAAGCATTCAGCTTAAAAATTATTCAAAGTAAAAAGTTTTGAATTTAAAATTATTTAATTTTAAACGTTTTCAATTAAAAATGATAAAATTTTAATTCCTTTTAATTTGAAATCAGCCAATTTTCAATATGTTAATCTGAAAATATTCAATTGTTATTATTTTTAACATTTTTGTTCGAAAATTTATGATAAAAAATCCTTTGATTTCAAAAATCTTTGATTCAAAATAAAATTGTTGGACTTGAATTTTAGTTAGTAATTGTACAATTTCAAATTTTGTTGTAGTAAATTTATCCAATTTTAAATTTTTTGGCCTTAACTTTTAAAATTTGTAGTCTCTGATTAAAAAATCTGTAATTTTAGACCCTTTCAATTTCAAATTAATTAAATTTTCAACTATATACTTAATATATATATATATAATTCCTTTTAATTTTAAATGAGTGATTTTTCAATAATATAATTTAAAAATATTAAACTTTTTTTGTTTTTAAATTTTAATGTTTTCGAAAATTTAATCTAAATTCATTCAATTTTGAATGATCATTTGGCAAAAAAAATTTCTATTTTAAACACTTTTAATTTCAACTTATAAAAATTTTAAAAGCTTTAAATGAAAAATTATTTTAATTCCAAATTCTGCAATTTTTATTTTTCATTTTAAACGCTTTTAGTGAAAAATTATAGAATTTTTATTCATTTTCATTTAAAATGAGCAAATTTTTCAAATTTAAATCTGAAAATGTTCATTTTTTTTTACTTTTTCTATTTTTTTCGAACGTTTATAATGTGAAAGCATTCAATTTCAAAAATCTTCAATTCAAGATAATATTTTTTGCTTTTAAACAATTTTAGTTAAAAATTATACTATTTCAAATCCTTTCTAATAAAATTGTCCAATTTTCAAAATTTTAGTCTGAAATTTTTTAATTTTGAGATTATCTGATTCAAAAAATTTTTATTTCAGACAATTTTAATTTCAAATTATTACATTTTAAGCGCATGAAATAAAAAGATTATTTGTAGTGAAAACTTTTCAAGTTTAAAAGCTTTTTATTGAAAATAATACAATTTTAATTATTTTTAATTTTAATTAGGCTAATTTTAAATCTTTTAATCTGACGATGTTCAATTTTCATTGATTTTAATTTTTCTGTTTTCTTCTCGAACTTATCATCTAAACCATTTAATTTAAAAAACTCTTTAATTCAAGATAAAATTGTTCCATCTTAAACAATTTGAGTTAGAAATGATACTATTTCAAATCCTTTTTAATAAAATTGTCCAATTTTTAAGATTTTAGTCTGAAAAATTTTAGTTTTTAGATTATCTGATTCAAAATTTTTTTATTTGAGACAAATTTAATTTCAAATTATTTAATTTTAAGCGCTTGTAATGAAACATTATTTAAATTTAAAACTTTTTAACTTAAAAAGCTTTTAATTAAAAATAATACAATTTTAATTTCTTTCAATTTTAAATAGACTAATTTAAAATATTTTTAACTGAAGATATTCAATTTTTATTTTTTTTCTGGTTTCTTCTCAACTTTATCTTCTAAACCATTCAATTTTAAAAATCTTTAATTAAAGATAAATTTTTTGCTATTGAACAATTTGTGTTAGAAATTATACTTTTTCAAATCCTCTCTAATAAAATCAACCATTTTTCAAAATTTTAGTCTGAAAAATTTTAGTTTTGAGATTATCTGATTCAAAATTCTTTATTTCAGACAATTTTAATTTCAAATTATCTAATTTTAAGCGCTTGAAGTAAAAACTTTGTTTAAATTTAAAACTTTTCAAATTTAAATGCTTTTAATAAAAAACTAAAACAATTTTAATTACTTTCAATTTTAAATGGGCTAATTTTAAATATTTTAATCTGAATATATTCAATTTTTATTGCTTTTTCATTTTTCTGATTTCTTCTCAACCTTATCATCTAAAACCATTTAATGATAAAAATCTTCAATTCCAGATAAAATTGTTTCATCTTAAACAATTTAAGTTAGAAATGATACAATATCAAATCCTTTCTGAAAAATTGTCCAATTTTCAAAATTTTAGTGTGAAATTTTTTAATTTTGAGATTATCTGATTCAAACATTTTTTGTTTTAGACCATTTTAATTTCAAATTATTTAATTTTAAGCGCTTGAAATAAAAACTTATTTTAATTTAAAACTTTTCAACTTTAAACGCTTTTAAATGAAAATAATAAAATTTTAATTACTTTCAATTTTAAATGGGCTAATTTTAAATATTTTAATATGAAGACATTCAAATTTCATTGTTTTTTAAGTTTTTTTTTCTTCTCAACCTTATCATCTAAAACCATTCAATGTCAAAAATCTTCAATTCAAAATAAAATGGTTTCATCCTAAACAATTTGAGTTAGAAATGATACTATTGCAAATCCTTTCTAATAAAATTGTCAAATTTTCAAAATTTTAGTCTGAAATTTTTTAATTTTGAGATTATATTATTAAAAATTTGTTATTTTAGAAAATTTTAATTTCAAATTATTTAATTTTTTCAACTTTAAAGCTTTTAATTAAAAATAATACAATTTTAATTACTTTCAATTTTAGTTAGACGAATTTTAAATATTTTAATCTGAAGATATTAAATTTTTATTGTTTTTTAATTTTTCTGTTTCCTTCTCAACCTTATCAGCTAAAACCATTAAATTTCAAAAATCTTCAATATAAGATAATTAAATTTAAGATTAAATTGTTTTATCTTAAACAATTTGAGTAACGAATGATACAATTTCAAATCCTTTCTCATAAAATTGTCAAATTTTAAAAATTTCAGTTTGAAAGTTTTTAATTTTGAGGTTATCTGATTCAAAAAAATTTTATTTTAGACAATTCCCATTTCAAATTATTAAATTTTAAGTGCTTGAAATAAAAATTGATTTAAATCTAAAGCTTTTCAACTTGAAACGCTTTTAATAAAAAAAAAATACAATTTCAATTACTTTCAATTTTAGTTAGACGAATTTTAAATATTTTAATCTGAAGATATTCAGTTTTGATTGTTTTTTAATTTTTCTGTTTCCTTCTCAACCTTATCAGCTAAAACCATTAAATTTCAAAAATCTTCAATATAGGATAATTAAATTTAAGATTAAATTGTTTTATCTTAAACAATTTGAGTAACGAATGATACAATTTCAAATCCTTTCTCATAAAATTGTCAAATTTTAAAAATTTCAGTTTGAAAGTTTTTAATTTTGAGGTTATCTGATTCAAAAAAATTTTATTTTAGACAATTCCAATTTCAAATTATTTAATTTTAAGTACTTGAAATAAAAATTGATTTAAATCTAAAGCTTTTCAACTTGAAACGCTTTTAATAAAAAAAAATACAATTTTAATTACTTTCAATTTTAGTTAGACGAATTTTAAATATTTTAATCTGAAGATATTCAGTTTTGATTGTTTTTTACTTTTTCTGTTTTCTTCCTAACCTTATCAGCTAAAACCATTCAATTTAAAAAATCTTTTATTCAAGATAAAATTTTTGCATCTTAAACAATTTGAGTTAAAAATGATACACTTTTTAATTCCTTCTAATAAAATTGTTCAATTTTTAAAATTGTAGTTTGAATTTTTTTAATTTTTAAAATTATCTGATTTAAACATTTTTTATTCCAGACAATTTTAATTTCAAATTATTTAATTTTAAGCACTTCAAATAAAAAATTATTTAAATTTAAAACTTTTCAACTTTAAACGCTTTTAATTTACAATAATACAGTTTTGATTAATTTCAATTTTAATTAGGCTAATTTTAAATATTTTATTCTGAAGATATTGAATTTTATTGTTTTTTAATTTTTATGTTTTCTGCTCAACCTTATCAGTTAAAACCATTCCATTTAAAAACTCTTCAATTCAAGATAAAATTGTTTCATCTTAAACAATTTGAGTTAGAAATTATACAATATCAAATCTTTTTTGATAAAATTGTCCAATTTTAAAAATTTTAGTTTGAAATTTGTTCATTTTGAGATTGTCTGATTAAAACATTTTTTATTTCTATCAATCTTAATATTAAATTATTTAATTTTAAGCTCTTGAAATAAAAAATTATTTGACTTGTAAACTTTTCAAGTTCAAAGCCTTATATTTAAAATTAATACAATTTTAATTCGTTTCAATTTTTAATAGGCTAATTTTAAATCTTTTAATAGGAAGATATTAAATTTTCAATGTTTTTTAATTTTTCTGATTTCTTCTCACCTTTATAATCTAAAACCATTCAATGTCAAAAATTTTCAATTCAAGCTAAAATTTTTCATCTTAAACAATTTGAGTTACACATGATGATACAATTTAATTTAATTTAATGATACAATTTCAAATCCTTTCTAATAAAATTGTTCAATTTTCAAAATTTTAGTCTGAAATTTTAAATTTCAGACAATTTTAATTTCAAATTATTAATTTTAAGCGCTTGAAATAAAAAGTTTGTTTAAATTCACAACTTTTCAACTTTAAACGCTTCTAATTAAAATTAATACAATTTTAATTACTTTTAATTTTAATTAGGCTAATTTTAAATATTTTAATCTGAAGATATTCAATTTTAATTTTTTTTAATTTTTCTGTTTTCTGCTTAACCTTATCAGTTAAAACCATTCCATTTAAAAACTCTTCAATTCAAGATAAAATTGTTAAATCTTAAAAAATTTTAGTTAGAAATGATACAATATCAAATCTTTTTTTTAATTTTGAGATTATCTGATTCAAAAGTTTAAATTTAAGACAATTTTAATTTTAAGTTATTTAATTTTAAGCGCATGAAATAAAAAGTTTGTTTGAATTTAAAATTTTTCAACTTTCAACACTTTTAATAAAAAAAAGAATACAATTTTTATTTCGTTTAATTTTAATTAGGCTAATTTTTAATATTTTAATCTAAATATATTCAATTTTTATTGTTTTTTGAAAAGTTTTCAAGTTTAAATGCTTTTAATTAAAAATAATACAATTTTAATTACTTTCAAATTTAATTAGGCTAATTTTAGATATTTTAATCTGTAAATATACAATTTTCATTGTTTTTTAATTTTTCTGTTTTCTTCTCAACCTTATCACCTAAAACCATTTAATTTCAAAAATCTTAAATGCAAGATAAAATTGTTTGATCTTAAACAATTTGAGTTAGAAATGATACAATTTTAAATCCTTCCTAAAAAAATGGTTAAATTTTTTAATTTTATTCTGCATCTCATCAAATCAAAAATGATTTAAATTCATAACTTTTCAACTTAAAAGAGTTTAAATTAAATTTATACAATTTTAATTCCTCTTGCTTTTAAATGAGACAATTTTCAAAGTTTTTATGTGAAATTTTGAATTTTGATATTTTTTCAAATTTTCCCTCTTCAAGAGTTTAATCTAAAATCCTTTAATCTCGAGATTCTTTCAATTAAAATAAAAATGTTCAATTTTCGACACTTCGAGTCGGAAATTATACAATTTTAAACCCTTGGTAATAAAATTATTCAATGTCTAAAATTTTGCAAATTTTTAGAACTTCTCATTCAAAAATTGACAATGCCATATACTTTAAATTTTAAATTATTAAATTAAAAATGAATTTTAATCAATGAAACTTTTTAATTAATCTCAATTAAATCATTAACTTAATTTGGAAATTTAAATTTAATAATTAAAAATTAGCTTAATACTTTATTTTTAAATTGTACATATTTTTAATGTTGAAAAAGAAAGATCCAAAGACATAAAAACACGCTTGTGTTTAAAATGTGTTTATATCGCAATTTAATTATTATAATTTAATCTTATTTATTCTTAAAAATTATAATTATAATTAATTTATTAATTAAAATTTAATCAATTGAATAATGTAATCGCAATTTAATCAGGGAAACATAATAATAATAATTATGCTTTAAAAAATAAAAAAGCTAATTTTTGAAAAAGAGAAAAAAAGTGTGCGATGGCCGGGAATCGAACCCGGATCAACTGCTTGGAAGGCAACTATGCTGACCATTACACCACCATCGCACTTGAATATTGGGTTGAATATACCAGAGGTGCAGCGGATTTGAAAGGTTTTAAAATTATTGAGTTGTACAACACTCGCATAGTATCAACGATATGAATAATTGCCTCTAGAAATGTAGAGAATAAGAATCTACGATATTTAATGCTTCGTATTTGCATAAAAGCACACTTTCACGCTTGAGATAATTCAAGGTTGGCGTCGCCCAGCTTAGCCCGAGAAAATAGAGTTGTCAGAGTGATAAAGGATTTTAAGTCTTTAGCGATTGCGTGAGTGCTGGTTTTTTTATTTATTTACATTATTTCACTTTTTTTATTTTTATTTTTTTTTTATTTATATCATTTATTTCCTTTATTTCACTTATGTTATTTTATTAATTTAATTGATTTATTTCACTTATTTTATTTAATAAATTTATTTCATTTATTTTATTCATCTTTTTTATTTATTTCTTTTATTTCACTTATTTTATGTTATCAATTTCATTCATTGATCTCAATAATTTCATTTATTTCAGTTTTTTATTCATTTCACTTTTTTTGTTTTCTTAATTTAATTAATTAATTTCAATAATTTCATTTATTTCACTTATTTTTTTTTTTTTTCATTTATTTCACTTATTTAATTTAACTAATTTATTTCATTTACTTAACTTATTTTATTTATTTATTTCACTTATTTTATTTTATAAATTTATTTAATTTATTTCTTTTCTTTCACTTATTTTATTTTATTAATTTAAGTCATTAATTTCAGTAATTACATTTATTTCACTTTTTTTATTCATTTCACTTATTTTGTTTTCTTAATTTAATTAATTAATTTCCTTAATTTCATTAATTTCACTTATTTTATTTCATTAATTTAATAAATTTATTTCGTTTATTTCGCTTATTTTTTTAAATTTAATTAATTAATTTTATTAATTTCATTTTTTATTTATTTCATTTATTTCACTTATTTCACTTATTTCATTTATTTCATTTATTTCATTTATTTCATTTATTTCACTTCTTTCACTTATTTCATTTATTTCATTTATTTCATTTATTTCATTTATTTCATTTATTTTATTTATTGCATTTATTTCATTTATTTCATTTATTTCATTTATTTCATTTATTTCATTTATTTCATTGATTTCATTGATTTCATTGATTTCAT
>JAAAKG020079535.1:0-16862 GCA_010014905.2 Druon quercuslanigerum | reverse complement strand
TATTTTATGTTGACCGTATGACCAACCAAATTTATATTCCAAAGAATAACCACGTTATTGTAAAAAAACGGTCGAAGAAAACTTTACAGTGAAGGAATACTCCATTACACTGAAGATACATATAGAAATCAATGTTTCAATTAGGCGTTTAAATTTGTTTACTATACTAGGAACTTCAAAATTACAATTGAAAAAATGTAATTTCTAAAGTTCAAATATGTAAATTCTTCAATTTGTACTGATTACGGATCGTCTTGAAAAAATCAATTATTAATTACTTGTTTATTGCTAATTTATAGTTCAATTAAAAAAATTATTATAATTTATGTTCACTTTAATCAACTGAAAAGGTTTTTATAAAAAATTGTCGATTTTAAAAGCCATTATTTTTCTACAGTCTTTAAAAATATATTTTAAAAATTCTTTAAATAAAAAATGCATGCATAAAGATTAAAATCTAAAATGGAAGCTTTGTAACTTAAAGATTTTTTAATTATGCACTGCAACCTTATTCAAAAAACCTTTGTAATCAAACTTGTAGAAAATTTTTTTTGCTAATTAAAATTTCCGTTCAAAAAATAAATACCAGAATTTCATTTATTTCAACTGACTTCTTCAGTCACAAATATTGACTGATTCAACTGTTAAAACGACTGTTTTGTCAGTATAAATAACTAGCCTTTCAGTTAAAGCATGCTTTATCAATTTAATCGATAAAATTTTTATTTATTAAAATTTAGAATTCAAGGTGGATAAGAAAAAATATCGTATTGTTAATTAACCATCACTTTCTCCAATTTTAATTTTATGGGTATTGTATTGGTGTGTAATATTCTTCTTCGTTAATTAAAGGCAAATTTATTATTTAATTTTGTTAAATTAATCCTTGAATAGTACCATATCCTGCTCGTGAATCCACCGAAAATGGAACCAATTGGTGAAAAAGAGGAAAAAACCGCAGTTAAAAGTGCCGGCTGCATTTTTCATGAAGCGTTATTGCGTTCGAAAGAGCGTCCGGTGGTTATTACTTTCGATCCACCGGGAATAGACGATCGAGTGTTAATCGGAAATTAACACGGGGTTTCGATTGAAACTCATCCAACAACTTCATTTACTCCCTACCGACGGAATTTGCTAGAGACTTGGGACAGTGGTCCTGATTTAAATTTTGAGTTTCCCGCCATCCATCTTTTTTATTTAATTCAGTTGATTTTTTAAACGAAATTTGCGAATTTGTACTTATTGGTATCATAGCGGTTGAAATCAGCTTCCTAAATTTTTGAGAATTTCAAATCTGAAACATGGAGGAAATTAATTGAGCACCCGATTCCAGAACGGGGTACAACTTGGTAAAGTTGGAGGGAGGTTGGCCCCTGGCAACTAAAAATCGAAATTTGAAAATTTGATTTTCGAAGAATGCATTTTTATAGGAAATTAGATAGCGCATCTTTTTTCCTCTAGAAAAAAAGTTCAATCTATTATAGTTTTGGAGATAACCATAATAATGATGTTTTTTTCTGAAGACGATTTGTAATTAATTTTTGGTCTCTCGCTCGTCGTCGCATTTACAGTTTTTGGAATTTTTTGATGACATTTGGAAACAATACTCTTCAAAGTATCTTTAGAACGATGATATAAGCGAAAAGTGTATATCATTATTCATAAGATAATAAAAAATTGTTCTCTAGGCTATTCTAAATTCAATTCCTTATAATTTTCGATCGCTTTGTTTATCGAGCGAAGTTTGAGCAAATGTAAACTTTCTGTGGAAAAGTTGTTCAGAAAACTATAAGGAAGTTTTCTGTAAAAAACTTTTTTCCAAAAACTGAATAGGTAAATAATTGCGAATGCAAAACTCGGAGCGCACGATTCGTAACAATCCATGTCTATTAGACGGACGGAACGACTTGAAGTACAGCTAGAGAGGGAATAAAAATATAAACAAAGGAATACCTGGAGTCATATTAGATGACCTTCAAATTTCGTTTTAGCTCTCTTAGCATCATAATAGTTGCAGTTTCTTTAGAATTAAATCGATCATTGTGGTTTTTGATACCACAATATTCACATCGTTCCGCGAGTTAAATAATATTTTGTGCAATTCATAGTGGAAGGAATTATCTTTTTTTTCGAATTGGAAAAAGAATCAAAGGGTGCTCTTCGTGTTAGGAAACGCACTAGATGTGAAGATAACTGGTCGAAAAATGTTAGAAAAAAATGCAGAAATAACGTAAGTGAAATGTGTAAACAATTCTTTCTTGGTTTTACTAATTGAAAACAAATTGATATAAATTGATTAAAATCTTTAGAATTATTCTCGCTGAATGCATTTGATATAATCCTCACATGAATTGTATGGAAATTCTATAGAATTTTTTTCAGAATTTAGGGGTAAGGATTCTATAGGATACATTTCAAATGAATAATATTTTATTATTTATTATTTATTATTATATTATTATATAACTTGTTCATTTGTGCGTTATTTAAATATTCAAACTCTTTAAATATATCATAATTCGATACTTTTCATATTATTCTGAACTTTCGCATTATTCACCTGCGTGCCTACATTTGTTTCCGCCCGTATGCCTGTCACCTACAAAAGTTTAGTTCGCGCGCTCGAAGTTTTGCATTCGCAGTTTTTTACCAATTGAGTTTTTTCAAAAGAGGTTTTTACAGAAAACTTTCTTATAGTTTTCTGAACAACTTCTCCACAGAAAGCTTATATTTACTCAAACTTCGCTCGATAAACGAAGCGATCGAAGATTATAAGGCATTGAATTCAGGATGGCCTAGAAAACAATTTTTTATTTTGTTATAAATAATGATGTACACTTTTTGCTTATATCATCGTTCTGAGGATACATTGGAGAGTATTGTATCCAAATTTCATCAAAAAATTCCAAAAACTGTAGATGTGACGACGAGCGAGAAACCAAAAATTATTTACAAATCGGCTTCAGAAAAAAAACACCATTGTCATGGTTATCTCAAAAGCTATAATAGATTAAACTTTTTGCCAAAGGACAAAATATGCACCATCTAATTTCCTATAAGAATGCATTCTTCAAAAATTTAATTTTCAAATTTCGATTTTTAGTTGCTAGGGGCCAAGCTCCCTCCAACTTTACCGAGTTATGTCCCTTTCTGGAATCGGAACGATCAATTAAAGTTAACGAAGATAATATCAATTCAAGTTCCAGTAAATAAAAGAAATAAAGAACAATTGATAAATTTTCGATTGCAATTTTACATCTTTAAAATTAAACTATTTAAAAAAGCTGTCTAAATTAAATTAATATGAAAGGCAAAAAACGATCCAATTTATATTTTTCTAAATTATACAAATTAAAAATTACAGAATTTTTAATTGAAAATCTGTGAAATGGAATATATTGCAATTTCAAATCTTCAAACTTGTATTTTAATTTAATATAATTTCAATTCCATTCAACTTTTCAAAATTTTACATAGTAAAAGAACTGCCTAAATTGGCATCAACTTTCATATATTTAAAACAAATTGATATTTAAGTTCCGCTTTGTTTCATATCCAGTACTTTAACAGGACTTTATCCGGAATTTCAATTGACCTTTTTTAACTCAGGTTTTTTTCTATCCTTCATTATTTCAGAATTTTCTAAAACACTCTAAAGCGTTTTGAATTTCTTAGAATATTCTGAAATATTTTAGACTTTCTTAGACTGTTTTGAAGTTATCAAGATTATTTTAGAATAGTCCATAATATTCTCGAAGTTCCTGATCTCTTCTAATAATTAAATTTCTCGAATTTTCTGAAAAAAATTCGGAAATTTACATATTATTTCCATATTCTTGTTTATTTTGAGAAATTTTTTAATATTTTAGAACTTAGAATTTAGTCCTTTTTGGTCTTTATTATAATATGTTTAGGAATTCTCAGAGTTTTTTACTGAATGTTTTGAATGCTAGGTCAAGAATTAGTTTTCGCAAATTTGAAAGAAATTTTATATAATACATAATTAAACCTTTTGAAAGGTTTAGATTACAATTGAGGATCCAAACTGCAATGAGAGGAAATGCGCTTGAAAATTCTAAAAATTACTGTCCAAGCGTCTCGTGATATCCAAATTTTAAAGTTTAAAAATTTATATTTGAAAAATAAATGGTTTTCAATGACCGATAAGACGTAGCATTCTCTTATTCAGATGTTTTTTATATTATTATTCGAAATAATAAAATTAAATAAGTAAAATAAATTTTTTCCTATAGAAAATTATGGATTCAAAAATAAATTGTTATAACTTAGCCAAATATTATTGAAACTTTTTAACATTTAATTTAAGCACGCTGCATAGTCTAGCGAAGTCTAAAAAATCTAAAAAATTGAAGCTGTCGCTGGTTAGTTGATAATATTAATTGCAAATAAAGATCGGTCGGTAAACATGTTTTTTATTTTCAATCGCAAAAACTATCAAAGGAAGTTTAAGTTTGGAAAAACTTCTAATAAGTAATTTTTACCTTACTATTCAGATAAGATTTTTGAAACTTTATTGATTGAGTCTTGGGAAACTTATGGAATCCTTTCTTATAAAATACCTTAGTGAATCAGTTTTCAATTAATAAATCTAGAAATTTCCACAAAGTCTTCCTTGAATAGTGAATACCAAATTCCTCACTGAAAGTTCTTTCAAACTTGAACTTCCCTCCGTACTTTTGGTTGGCGAAACTAAAAAATATGATAATTAACTGATTTTAATGTGCAATTAATGATTCCTAAATAATAGTTTAAATTTTAAACTTGATTGTATGGCTATTATTAGAATCTTATACGTTTAACGTTTAAGGTTTAAGGTTTAAGGTTTAAGGTTCATGATTAAAAATATTTATAGGAGAAAATAGATTTTAATAGAAAAAAAACTTTTTTCATCTCATCTTTCCTGAGTCCCCATTTTTGGAAAATTTATTTTTTTAACTATAAAATTTGGGTTTTAAAAGACGATTGTATAATAATTTTTCGCGATTTTACATTAGCCCAACTACTTTCTGGCTATCTATATTTGGCCTTGTGGAATTTTTCTGTGCCTTCATCAAAATACATGAGACTGAATCTTAAAAACACTGATTTAATCTTATCAATGTCCTCTTGCGCAATAGGTTCTTTATTACATCTCGCTGATGGTAAGAAAATGATGAGGGTAAATAATTATCAAGATCTTGTGACTTATAATTCTAACAGTTATGAAAATATTATAAAAATTGAGATCACCAATCTTCGTCATTCCACTGAAATTTATATCATTCTATTTAGCGGCAGTCTTTCATAAAAGTATTTAAAAACAGTTTTTGTTTCTCTATCCATATCATCATTTAGAAAAAATGAAGATTGCAACTGTACTCTTGGCCTGCATGGCTTTTCTTAATTCTACAAGTGAGTTCATGCCAGATTTCCCAAATGTACATGTCGATAATTAGAAGTGCACATATGGTACTCCGCAAACGGTTTACGTGCACATATGGAACACTCCCAACTGTGTATTCACAAGAAAGGGTTCCCTTCAATCTGCGCACATCTCAATTAATAAGATCAGGTTTCGACTGACAAATCCGCGTGCACTGTTGAGAGTGTTCCATATGTGCGAGTGAAACTTTTTCAGGTGCCACCTGCGCACGTTTAAATGTGAAAGTTCACAGTTAGGCGAGTACCAGCTGTACACTATTGCAGTTGTATCATTGGTAAACAGCGTGCACAGTTTTCGATTTTGAAGTTCACAATCTGATCGTAATAAATGAGACTTGCATAATTGAAAGGTTACCATATGTGCATGTCAACATTCTGAATTCTATTTTCATACAAAAAAAATTCTGTTGATAAGAAAAATGGCGCCTGGCTTAAACCGGAGATATCAGGTCGGGATCCAGGCGGATCCTTGATTGGATTCCTAAACGGAAAGTTGAAGGACTAAAAACATATTGTCAGTTTTTTTAAAGGGGTCGAACCTTACCTTTTTATTTTTTTTAGTGTTTTTGACAAATTTTTTTTCATGTAAGTGAGATATTCTACAACTGTGTAAGATATTGTAAATGAGCAGGAAAAACGTGGAAATGAGATGTTACCAAAAAAATGTTTTCCTGATCATACAAGTTTTTAATTCTGCATAGAAATTCTAAATACTTCTATATGGTCAAAGGCTATATAAGAGTAAAGGAAGAATTTGATCTTTTTTGAAACACAAAGCAAAAAATTCCGATACACATAACTTCGTTGACATTTTTTTTTAAATTAGAAAAATCTGTTTGGTACTCTTCCCACATTTTTTATAATTAAAAAAAGGCACCTTATTTAAAAAATTGTTATCAAACATTTTATTGCAACGTGTGCCGTTTTTACGTAAATTTAATTTGTTTATATTTAGTTACATGTAATGTTAGTGTAGTACGTGTCCTTTTTTCAAAAAGTTAATTTTAAAATTTTTAGTATATTTTTATAACAAGAGTTTATAACAAAACTTGTAAATCTTTTTGGGTTGACGAAGTTTTGTCTTTTCATTTTTCTGATTTAAGCATTATTAAAAACAAATTTAAAGATACTTTTCGGCTGAACATTTTTTTCTAATAATTTTTTGTGTGCCTGGTTTTGTTTTCCGAGAAATGAAATTTATTTTCAATATCACTTTTTTCGAATCAATCAAAAACTACGAATCTTATCAAAAAATTATTCATGACAAATTTTAGCTTTTTTTGGAAGAGCAATTTTAGTCTATTCCTTTTTTTTCATATCTTGTGTCGTTTGTCCAAATATTTAAATTTTTTATTTAAATTTTTGTTTTTTACAGATAAAACATGAACTACATGTTTAGCAAAAAGTGGTTTATCGTAAATCTTTATATCTTTTCGAACTGCACAATTTTTCTCAATTCATTTTTTGTTATATTCTGCATAGTTTCTTTTATTTTCCAAAAAGTTCTAGAAACTGTTATAATAATCTTGTAGGACATGAAAAAGTGTGCCAATGTTCAATCCAATACTATCATTTTTTCTATGGTTATCGTGCTTACAGTCTTAAGACTAGAGAAAGACATCTTGATTAAAATCGTTTTTTCTGTCTCAGGGAGTCTCAAGTCGTGAAAATTTGATGGAAACGGACTACGTCAAATTTGGCATAAAACAAATAGCTTCTCATTAGGATGAGAATGTAAAAATTATTTTTTGCAACTTTTCTTTTAAAAAACAAAATTTTTCATCTCTTATGATTCAGTTCAGTTATTTAGGATCTTATATTTTCACTTCCTATTTATTTAAAAAAATATAATTTATAAAGTTTACAGTTTTATAATTCACAAATAAAATTTTTCCATTTTCGACTAGAAAGTTAAATTTAAAAAAATTACAATTTTTTAATTAAAAATGGAATACCCGAGTGAAAATGCTTCGACTTGAGTTGAACTTGGTGATGTTTTGAGTTCGTCTCCGAGACATCGATGTCTGGCTGCGTCTAAAAAAGGGTTCGAGACATAAGCCTTCATCTTACTTTTATGGTTGCGAGAGGTAAGACTACGTTTACTTTTCTCAAGATGAGCCTGTCTTGGGTGAGATGGTCAAACCTTTTTCGACTCATAAGTGAAATTAAAATTGATAAATGAAAAATTTGTAATTATTAAATTAGTTATGTTTAATTAGAAAATTCATATTATGTGGGTCTAAACGAGTATAACCTTAGAAAATTTTCTTGACAAGAATTAAAATTGTAACTTTCTAGAAGAGTCTCCTAAACCGTCAGAAATACGTGATAACAAGCAACATTTTCGGTATCCTTGTTAAAAAAGTATAATACAAATGAAAATCCGTAGTAGAATTGATTGGATCTCTAGGGCATACATTGAAGTCTGGTTTGGTCTCAAAACTGACATATGCTCAAGTCGAACTTTTCGACTTCAGAATGTCTTGATTGCGGCCAATTCAAGTCGAAACCAAGTCGAAGAATTTGTACTCGGGTAACCATTTTTTCTGCCACTTAAAAATAAAATAAAAAGACGAATTATTAAAAAATAGTGAAATGCACAACAAATAATAATTATTAAAAAAAAGAATAATTGTTTACCTAAAAGACAATTTTTGTAGAAAATACATAAACTATCTACAAATTAGTTTTATTTTCCAAACATCGAAAAATAGTCAAATTTCCTGCCAAAAATGGTTAAATTTCCATCTAAATAGCTGAATTATTAAAAAAAATTTTAACAAAAAACAGGACTGTTGCACTTTCTGTTTGAAAAATTAATTTTGCACAAAAAGATTCATTTTTTACAGTTAAGTCAAGCTAGAAGAGAAGAATATTTAACAAAATAGTTGAATCCACAACCGATAAAATGAATATAAAAAATTAATTTTCTACCCAAACGAATGAATATAAAAAAAAGTGAATTTTACTCAAAAAAGTTCAAATTTTCACCCAAAATTATGGACTTTTAACAACAAATTTTATTTTTAACCAAGTAGTTAATTTTTTAAATAAATAGTTCTTTTCTTAACAAAATTTTTTATTGAAAATATAAGTTTTAACAACAAAGTTAATGATTACATTTTCAGTGTAAAAAATGAATTTCTAACAAAAATTATTTTCTTTTAGTTAAATTTGAGCAAAAAAGACCATTTTTTAACAAAAGAATTGAATCCATAGCCACAAGGATGAAATTTTCAAACAAGAAGTTTAATTATCCACCCAAAATACCACTTATTAACACGATAGCTGTCTTTATATAAAAAAATAATGCCTATACGAAAATATAAAATTTTAAACCGAAAACGTGAATTTTGAACGAAATGTCTAACATGCTTAAAAAATAGTTGAATTCTCAAAAAATACATTATTATTCAATTGAATACCTTTATTATCGAATAAAAAGCTTGAGTTTTCCATTAAGAATAAAAATTGTTAACCCTTAATGGAATACTTATACTTCTATTTAAAAAAACACTGCTCAAGTTATCCACTCTAATGATGTATTTTCAATAAAAATTATGAGTGTTCCCGAAAAATTATTTTTAACAAAGCAGCTCAACAAAATAAGTAAATTTTCAATCTTATGATAGAGTTTTTGACAAAAACAAAAAACTACACGAAAAATCGAGAAAAAGGCAAAATTGCTTAAAAACTTTAGAAAACAGATATTCCTTAAATCGTGATGTGAGGGTAATATGTGAAAGAATACTACAAACAGTTCCAAACGTTATCTAAATTCTTAAGAATGTAAACTACGTACAATCAATCCCAAAGTTGCCTATCTTTAAAATGGTTGACATAATCAACAAAAAAATATATATTATTAATTTCTGTAAATATTGATAGAGGCTTCACACTTCAGACAAAAATAATTCAGGGTAAAATTGTTAAATTAACAGTTGTTATTTCAAGATTTAGTGTTTTATTTCTCCTTAGGAAAAAGTTATAATTTTTACTTAATCCTAATGATCAAGGCCTCATTTTATTCATTAAAACATTCTCTAGATATCTGTTTGGGTTAATTTTATTTTAAAAAATTCATTTAGAAATCATACGGTTATTTTTGTTATAAACAATGATATTTTGAATTTTAATTATGATCGCCCAAAGGGAATTGTTGATAATTCTTCGAAGAATAAAATGAGGCCTTGATCATTAGGAATAAATAAGAATTGTAATGGTTCCCTAAAGAGAAAGTCAAATCTAAAATTCTACATAGCTACTTTTAAATAAACAATTTTCACCTGGATAATTTTTTCTAAAGTACACTTAGAAGCTTCCTTCAAGATTTACGTAAATCAATAATAGATATATTTTTTTACTTTTTATTTTATAGATCATTTAAAAGATTGGCGACTCTTGAGATTAATTGTACATAAAAGATCCTTAACGATACCTACACCGGCTTCCTTCCATATCCAGCCTGTTACGAAACCCAGTTTTTGGAGCGACTTTTCCCCCCTTAAACTGTTAATTCATTTTATGGAAGATCCTGTTATACGCGACTCGCATAGGACGAGATTCCTTCTCGCATACGACGGTTATCCATTCGGTGGACAACCATTCTAGATGGTAGAGTATTCGACTCTAAAAAGTGAGAGAGAAAGAAGAGAGAGAACGAAACGCCATCTCCTGCCATTCAAACTCTAGCGCGCGCATCTCTTACCACTCGATCCTTTCCCACTCTGGCCAACTTTTATGCGACACGGCAGGTTTAAAAAGGCGCGTTCCGCCACGGAACAGCAGAACAATCAGGGCTGGAATACCGATCTGATCAATAAGGCTAACGGCTGGACATCCGCTGTTAGTTCCAAGCAACCTCCCCGGGCCGGAATACCGCTCGGGTGGCCAAACTTATTCCGAAACACAGTTCGACCAAAAACTTGTTCACCCTCTCTCTCACTCCCACGGCTGGACATCCGCTCTGCGCAACCGTGCATGGTTAGCGTACGCCCCATGCGGCAGAGAGCGGAACTTCTCTCCCCCTCTTTCTCTCTTAATAACTGACGCACGGCGAAATAGCTTAGGCACTTCTAGTACTATCACGACTTGGGCGACCTGTCACTTTGCGTCAGCACAAATAAACTACGGGTCTCCCTAGTGACCGTGTTTAATGAAAGAAAATAAAATAAACCTTGTGATTTAAGCAAATTACTTAGTATATACCTTCTCCCTATATTTAATCATTTTTCCCCCTTTTACGGGTCGGCTGGCATCGCAGCTTATCCGTTCCGCTGATACGGCTGGCATCCCAGCTGTACTTAGCTGGATTCTAACCCTACTTTTTTTCTTCTTTTTTTTGGACCATGGACGGGCTTCAAGCATGGAAATATTTGATGAAAACACCAGGCTGTCCTAGGATCTATGTAGCTCCCCCTACCAGCCGGAAGAAAGAACCCAAAAGCATAACCCGACTGGACCAATTCCTGGCCAAACACAACGCCACCTTGGTCAAGAACAAAACCACCGGTGTCCCCAGGAAAGAGTGACCATTCTTTCACTCCATCCCTTTCTATCTTTCGAGATAGTCCTTAAAACTAGAGTGAACCAGCCTTTACGTGGCCCTGACAACGACTTTTTCTTACTCCCTCTTGCGGAACTCCCTATAATCAATTCCTCCCTCTCTTTCTATCTAAAGAGAAACACAGGGACGCTTCCATCAGGGAGCATCCCTTGCCCCTTGTCCCTTGCCTGTCGTCAAAAAGGTCCGTGACCATTCCTCCATTACCTCTCTTTCTATCTTTCGAGAGCTCTCTCACTCTCTTTTAAGAGAAATTCGCGATCATTGTCTATAATGACAATAATCACAGCGCAACCAAGACAAGGAGGATATTTAAGACCATATCAAACCTTGTGTGCACTTATTAACAACTATTTTTAAAAAGTACACCAATTATACATATGTATATTTTTCTTACAAAATTAGGTGCAACGATGCCAGGATCTGAAGGAAATCGTAATGTAGACGCCAATCATCGAATCCACCCGACCAGATTATTGAATCCAGACCGCCAGAATCAAATAAACTTACCCGGAATATTGGATCCTCCTGAAGGAAGTCGCGTTTTTGTACAAATCGTAGGTGGCCGTATTCTTTATGGCGTTCTGACTTTTAATCCACCTCAGAGAAATGTTCCAGAAGAGGTCTTTTACGTACGGCTCGAGGGTGGCAGACACATGTTTGCAAGTCTGCGCACTATTCGAAATAACACTCTTCCTGAAGTGGGCGAATACCGCTGTTTCATACCGATACGAAGAAATTTTAATTTAGCATCAGTTCTCAGATATCAAGAACCAGATACTCAAATGAGTGAAAACACTAATGCACTTCTAGTACTTCAAGAACCTGATAACATTTTTCTCTCAGGATTGCTAGAGCTTACTGACGGTCAAATTCCTGTCTGGCTTGACGGTATTGTAATGATTCGAAATCGAAATCTATCACAGCCCAATGGGGCTGCGGGTGGTCATTAGGGTGGACCAAAAATGCATTAGAAATTTTTTTTTCAAATTTTTATGCAAAACGCCCGGAAATTTGTTCGAATCCACCAAAAAATAAACCCACTTTTTTAAATAATATTTCTAGGTGGCGCAAGCCCCATGAAGTTTAACACATATTTCCCATAAAAAAGACGTTTCTGTATATTTTATTCAGAATTCTCAATCGTAGGTGAATCGAGTTCGAAATTCGCCATTTCTCTTTACAATGAGTCGCAGAATACAAATAATACATTACTTATTAAATATCACCCCCATGAGCCTGTTTTATAGGGTCCCAAAAAACTCCTATAAGTCAAAAAATGGGTTTTTATATTTTTTGACGTTAATTATGATTTTTTCGCTGTTTTTTTAACGCAGATTGTTTTAAATACATGAAATACTACTTTATACTGATAATTAGATGTTTATTCAAATTATTTAAACTATTTATTATTGTTTTAAGCAACTTCCTCTCAGAAAAGGGTTAGAAAGTCAACGTTTTTTCTGAATTTTTCAACTTTTTGTCTAGTATATTATGTATTTTCTCCAGGGAAGGAGGGGGGGCTAATATTAAAATATTGCAATTTCAAATTATTCTTTTACGCTTTGCAATAAATTTCTTGTTGTACTTAAAAACAAAACTTTTACAAGTCATTCACAGACCTAGTCCTCTAACCTGCTTTTAATTATTCCATTTTTTGTTTTTGTCTCTTTTGTATAATAGCTTTTTTTGTTTTTTTTTTAATTTTTGTTGAACATTGGGAAAAGAATAAAAATAAATTATCTGAAACAAAATAATACTATTTAAAATATGATTCTCTCTAATATTTTTCATTATTTATTCATGACTAAAAAGGTTAAAAAAAGTTAAACATTTCAGAAAAAACCGCAACTTTCTAGCTTTAATCTAAGAGAAGATAGCTGTAAAAAATAATAATTTGTTTAAGCAATTATTTTTGTTAAATTAAATTAAATATTTGCTTGCTTTAACTGAAAAGTGGACAAAAAGTTGAAAATTTCAGAAAAAAACGCAACTTTGTTGCATTATTCTAAGAGAATATTGTTACCATAACAAACTGTTTAAGCAGTTATTTTTGTTAATTTTAATTGATTATTACCTTGGTGTAACTGAAACCTTGAAAATAAGTTGACAAATTCAGAAAAAAACCTTGAATTTCTAACCCTTTTCTAAGAGAAAGTTGCTAAAAACAGTAATAAATTGTTTAAACAATTTAAATAAACATCTAGTTATCAGTATAAAGTAGTGTTTATGTATTTTAAATAATCTGCATTAAACAAACCGCAAAAAATCATAAGTAGCGCCAAACACTCGAAAAACCCAGTTTTTCACTAGTGGGTTTTTTTGGGACCCTATATAGCAGACTTATAAGGGTTGTATTTAAAAACTAATGTATTATTTGCATTCTGTGACTAATTGTTAAGAGAAATGGTGAATTTCGAACTCGATTCACCTAATATTGAGAATTCTGAATAAAATTTACAAAAAGGTCTTTTTTTCCTATGGGAAATATGTGTTAAACTGCATAGGGCTTGCGCCAACTCTAAATTTGTTTGTTTAAAAAAAATGGGTTTATTTTTGTGTAGATTCGAACGAATTTCCAGGCTTTTTGCATAAAAATTCGAAAAAAAAATTCAAACCACCCTGGTGGTCATACACTGCAAATTATTGAGGGTTACCTTTTTTAAAGGGACGTATGTCTAAAAAGGGTTGATAATCTGCTGGGCATTTTGTGTAAGATCACCAATCTGAGATGTTATAATTTAAAATCAGAGGTTTGAAATATTCAGAGCATGTGCGCCAGCTCTTTAAAGGAGAGGTGGTGGGATGTGCGTCCCGATTGAACTGAGGCGTTACAAGGTGAAAATATATTGAATTCTATTGGGTGCTTATTTCTTCTTTCGATCCAGTCAGCCTTAGTTTCAGAGGTCTAGCGGTTTGAGTATTTGCGCTCGAGCGCTTGACTTATGGGGGAGTTTAATGTTCTTATACACTGTGAAGCCTTTTTCGAATCAGCGACGCACATCTTATGGCCTCCCCTTGTGAGAAGCTTTCAGAGATTTTAAATTGGCCTGGATAGTGTCTCAAGTTGACTATTACATAATGTCTCTTTCGCGGGAAGCTTCAAATATTTGAAAAGAAATTAAACCTACACATAAAAAATATAATTTCCTTACTTTCTTGACATCAGGTGAAGACCCCAATCCCTGGTGAAAATGGATTATTAAAACTTATTAAAAATAAATAAAATCCTATAGTTTTTAAATATTTTCAATACATGTTGGATAGCTCAATAAGTATTGTACCTCAATCATTTTCAAATAAATAATTTTAAATAAACTTTAATTATATTTTGATAATGAATCTCATTTAATGAAATTCAATACATTAAAAAAAATAAATATAATCAAATTCTACGACTTTTTAATAACTTTTCTCAAATTATAGAAAATAATTGACGGAATTAGAATCAATAACATTTTACAAAATTCAAATCAATCTATTTCTATACATTTAAATAAGTTTGTATTGTGAATGAAATTGAATATATTTTCTATATATTTTGCGCAATTGAACCCAATAGACTTCTTTAGTTTTCAATAATTTGAATTCAACGATTAAGACTTAATCAATCAAAGAAATTTAATTTTTTGCCACGAGTTACATTTAATCAATTCTTAACATTTTTCAATAATTTTAATTGCTTTATTAAAAACAATTGAAGGAATCACAATCATTTATATTTTGCGCAATTGAACCTAATTAATTTCTATAGTTTAAAATAATTTTAATTGTGCGACTAAAACTTAATAATTTAATGAAATTCAATTTTTTTTCAAGAGTTAAATTTGATAAATTCTGATCATTTTGCAATGGATTTGATTGTTTTATTGACATAATTGATCTGTTAAAAGGATTATTTTGTCAGTAGAAATTACTGGCCTATCAGTGAAAGCATGCTTTATTAACTTTAAACTCTTAATACTTATGGATTAAAATTTAGTGTGTAAGGTAGTAAAGAAAACATGTATTGTCAACTACACCTCACTTTTTGTAGTTTGTATGTGGATTATATTGATTGGTCATGTTTTTTCTTTAAATAAAGGCATATTTATTATTTAATTTGTTAAGTTAATTCTTGAATGGAACCATGTCCTTCTCTTAAATCTGTCAAAATATAATCGAATGGTAATCGGAAATTTACACCAAGTTTTGGACGGAAATTCATCCAGCAACTGCATTCACTCCATTTCGATGGAATATTCTAGAACAATTTTCAATATTTGAAACTTAACTAATTAAATAAAGTATTCTACTAAATTCATCATTCCCTATCATATAATTTAAATAAAAAACCTTCTGTTTCTAACCCTAAAAGTTAAAGAATTTTTTATTGTGAATCTACAAAATGTAACTAATAATAAAAAAAGTTTAGTAGAATGTCTTTTTAAACAATGAACATTTTCTATTCATTTATATTTAATTTTGGATTTTAAAAAAAATATTAATTTTAAAACCGTTAACATTGAAGAATTTTTAATTCTCAATTTTTAAATTGATAATTTTTCAATTATAACTAATCAAAAGTTTAGGTACTTGAAGTTTAAATCCTTAAAAATAAATCGAAATTGAGCTATTGAAGGCAAAAAAACATTCAATATAAAAAAATATACATACACAAATTCATTGAAATTGCATCATTTTCTTTTTTATAAATCCAATATTAAAGCCTTCTATCGGAATCCTACAAATTGAAGAATTTTTTATTGTAAATCTTCAAACTTGAACTTTGAAAAACTTTCAAAATTATATAGCTATAAACAATAAACATTTTAAATTAATTAGCATTAAATTGTAAACCTTAACAATTGAAAATATTGTTTAATATGCAAGCGGAAATATTATAAGGAATGGAACTCATGGAATCCCTTAAGGGACACATTATGAATAAAGAAGAAACCATTATTTTTTAAAATGGTGCATTTTCAATTATAACTATTCAGGAGGTTAGAAACTTTGTAAGTTTAGAAAATTTGAATTGCAAATATATGAAATTGAATGAATTCCTATTTTAATTCTTCAAAATTGAACTACACAGTAAAAAAATCAGTAAATAAATTATTTTAAATAACAAATATTTGAAATTCATTAATATTCAAATGTAAATCTTAACAAAAGAAAAATAATAATAGGAAAATAATTAAAATTAAAGAAATTTTAATTTAAAATGTTTAAAATGGATGAATCTTCAATTGGAACTTTTCAAAATTGTAGAAATTAAAAATGCAAATCTTGAAAATTGAAGGGCAAAGAAAAGCATAGGAGGGAGCGTTTAAACGACATAATTAACGTCTTAATAGTCTATTAAATCCTTTTTATAGGCACTTTGACCAATTTTTTGATTAAAAGTTTAAAAGCCCCACGTAAATCTTGCAATTTTAGTCTTATTTCAGAAGCACTTCTTTGAGACAGGAATCCCATCAACACTTGTAAAATTCTCTGCATAAGTACGAGTTGGGTGTCAATATAAGGATTTTTAGGGTCGCTGATTATGAATGTACTATTAGTTTTTTTGAAATTTCAAGAAAGCATATCCAATATGGCAGCTGAAAAGTTTAAAAATAATTTTATTTAGAAAGTACGAGTTGGCTATCAATATAAGGGTTTTTGGGGTCACTGATTACAAATCTAATATAACATGTTGTCACAGGCTTAAGATGGTTACAGTCCAATGTGTCGAAGACATGTTTGCTTAGAGTTGGATTTTCATATATTTAGAACAGTTTTTCACGGGGCTGTCTCGGTTTATATCATCAGTCACGGACGCATTTATATAATGCAATCAAGTGATCTGATGAGAGCTTTGTGCCAACGACAT
>JAAAKG020079524.1:0-16862 GCA_010014905.2 Druon quercuslanigerum | reverse complement strand
CATTGTTTTTCCTTTTTTACCCTCCTTTTTTGCTCTAGGGAAAAAAAGACTCCAGTGACCCCAAAAAACGCCACATTGTCCCTGTAGACAGGGTAAAAAAAACGCGAAAATCGTGCATGTGGGAGAAAATATCACCTTTCACACAAGTATCGAACAGTATTTTATACAACGAAAGCCGAAAAATCATGTCAAAGTTGAGATTTTGAAGTTAGAGTGGTATAAAATATATTTCAAAAATCTAGTATTTCTTGACAATATTATATCTTTCAGAGATTTATGTGCAGAGTTCCTTAAAATATATCTAAGAATTCAAGGACCAAATTTTGACAACCACCATAACATGTTTTTATTCTGATTTAAAAAAAAATAAAAACGTAAGAAAAAAGAAAACTTTTTTTTTACACAAAATATAAAAAAGGAAAAAAGAATAATTAGACCAAACAAATTCCCTTTTTGTTTATTTTTATTTTTATTATTATCAAATCAAAACAAAAAACATTTATTTACTTGTCATAAGAGCCACAACATTTCTGTTCTTTTTTACAAATATTTTTTGCTTGCGATTTGATAACTATAAAAATAAGATTAAAGAAATAAATAAAAAAGAGAAGGAAGGGTATTTGGTTATTTACCGTCTCATGTATCTTTTCTCTTTTTTATTTTTTGTATAAAAAATTTTTTTTTTATTTTCTTTATAGGAAAATTTTAACTTTTTTCAGATTATAATCAGCACATTTAATAGAGCCTGTAAAAAATTTTCGTGGGATTCCTGTTATTATTTTCAGAAATACTGTTCACTAACTGGATAATTAAACGTTAAATAGTATTTTAAAATGTAATTTTAATCTAATTCTAATTTCCTAAATTTTTATGTTTAAAATAAATTTTTTGTTCTAAGATTAAATTTTTTATTTCTCCTTCGAAACTATCATAATTGATGTAAAAAAACGCTTTCCAAAATACATAAAAACATTCGTTGCAATGGAAGATATATGACAAATTAAACTGAGAAAAAATGCTAGTCGCTTTCAAAATTGAATGCTGATTATTTAGTCAATATTTTACAGCTTAAGATAAAACACCATTCTTGAATACTTTTATACGTCTGCTACAAAATAAAATACTTCGGTTTCTTTGACTGGGAGCTATATTTTGGGTCTATTTCTGTTTTGGCTTCAGGGTTGTAAATTCAGATATACTAGAACGATAAACCGAGCGAGGTTTACGGGTTGGAACTGTCACATATACGTAATATTTTTCTGGCAAGTTCGCTGGTAAATCGTTTCTTCCTGTATGATGATCATGCAAGTTGACATTGTAGACCTGGAAATCTACAGCTGTAGCATTTCTGTTCTCATAAAAACGCATATAAGCCCACCTTGGTCTGAATTTAGAAAGGCTATGATAGGGAAGTAGATTTAGCGGTTGCACCTCTATCTCAAAACGTTCGTCGTTTCCCGTAAGTATATAAACTTCTAAGTACCCTGACGCCGAGCCCCTTTCCAGCCAGGTGGGAAGAAGTATATCACTTGCATTTCGAAGACCTGCATCAATATGGGAGCCATCACTCATTTCTATTTGAATGGTGTGTTCAGCAATATTTGGAAAAAAGACGCCTTCACCTACTTTGTTAAGAAAAATTTATCGTTAATTCAACTGTTGTACGTTTCTAAACATTTTACACTTTTGAGCAATCATCAGTCAACAAAAAATGTACTATGTGTTCATAAAGTTAAAACTTTCATTTCTGCGAAATAGTTTTTCGAAGCGTTTTGACACTCTGAATTCAACGTAGAATTAACAAACATTCAGCAAACTTGAGCGAGTAATTATAAACTTAGTGTTTATCTTGTAAAAAATTTGCAAAATATTAATGATGCGGCGACGTTACTAATGATAAAAATATGATTATTTTAATATTTATTTTCCAGCGAAAATATCAAAGGTTTTGCAAAATGTCGATTCCACTTTTTTATTGAGATAAGACTAATGTATGATTTCCCAAACTTCTATAACTTTTCACCAACTTTCAGACAGTTGATAGATTCTATGGGAAAAAAAGGCTTAACCTTTTTACGCTATAAGGTTAATCACCATTTTTTGCACATTAGCTTTTTTTATAATTTGGTATTCAGCTAGGTTGTTTTGTAACGAGCGAAAGATGTAGTAATTGGAAGGGGCAGTGTCTGGAGAGTAAGCCGGATGAGGCACAATTTCCTCCCCTTCAGTCTATTATTACTGGTGTTCGCTCATGCCTGATTAGCCTACTCAGAATTAAATCTTGTAATTTTTTGTAACAGGAAACATGATCAATTTTCGAAGATCCTTGTACTGTACCTTGTACTTAATCTTTTATTATTGTTATCAATGATTTTATAAGTGGTTTTCCTATAAAGTTTACGACGGCACCTTCCAGAAATGGTGACATTTCTGCAAGAAGGAGTCTATTGATTTCCTTAATGCATCAGATTCTAAATTTTTAAGTTTCTTTGCAGATGAGTATGAAAAATGTTTGTCTCATAGCAGTATCAATTACATGATACACAAGTCGCACAAGACCGGGTGTTGTTGATCAGCTTATAAGCAATTTTTAATCTCAAAATAATAATAATACTTATTATTATTATAATGTCAGTTCTCGCACCCTTTATACCCAGATATTGTTTCATATGGGACACAAGAACTGTTTTAAATTTGTTGTGTCTAAATCTCTGAACGAACATCCAGCTGTAGAACAATTTTCTAAGAAAGTTATTAATCTGCCTGCTTTTGTTATTGGCCATATAATGCAAGCATTCCCTTTAATAAAAATTAATAATATCAGGAATACAGAATCTTCTCTAGAAATTAGAAATCCCGACTGTATTAGAACTTTCAGTACAAAATGAAATACACCTTTTTGTCTTAAGAATTAAGATTCCCGCAGCTTTTGCGGTACAATATTATGTAAATAAACAAAAGTATTGCATAATTTTGTAGAGAAACTGTTAACTACTTTTGAAAAAGCTTTTTTTACGCTTTTTTTAGAACTTATGTTGTTGGGTAAAAGAATCTTTGAAAAGTTCTTGTAGAATACGTGTTAAACTACCTGTTGCACTCGGGATATCAACTCACCATTTGCAATTGCTTCTGGTTATTAAAAAAATTTAAATTTCAAAAAAATTCTAGTAGATGACGTTATAAAGGACCTGGTGCATGATCCGGCGCATCCAGATCGTCGACTTAACGTTAGTAGTTATTTTGAGTGTTGGAAAAATTTGAATGTTGAAAAAGTTCTTGTAGAATACGTTTTAAACTATCTGTTGCACGATCCTGTGCACCTGGTTCGTCAACTCACAATTTGTGAATATTTTTGGTTATTGGCAAAATTTAAATTTTTAAAAAACTTTACATATATGACGTCTTGAACGAAGTGGCGAACGATCCGATGCACTAGGGTAGTAAACTTACCATTTAGAGACGTGTCGGCTATTAGCAAACCTAAGATTTTAATTTTTAGAGCAGGCTAATTACCTCTAAGTCCCGGATTTGTTTTTAAGTACCCGTGACCCATGCTTAGGCAGAGATTGCCAAGTATTTTGCTATGCTTGAGCCATGCAAAATTTTGCACGCGAGTAGGTATAATAATCTTTGAAAACTTTCAAAAATCAATGTTTTCCTTCTCTTGATTTTTTTTGAAAATCCTATAACTGTGATAATTTTCTTTTTATCAAATAAAGTGAAAGGAATAAATTGTTCAAGTTTTCAAATGGTATCAATAATCGTACATAGAATGTTTAAATCTTGAAAGAAATTGTCTCAGACAATTTTGAAAATGTTCTAACATTTTGAATGTTCATCCAAAATAGCTGGTTAACGAAATCGTTCTTTCTTCTTAGGCCCTAAAAAAGTTTCTCAGAGTAGAATCAAATATGATCGATCTTTCGAAAGTTATCGTGCTTACAAGATACAGACTACAGACCACAATCACACAAACACCTTCGTACAAATCGAATTTTCTGACACCGGGGGGCTCAAAACGTAGAGATTTGATGGCAACCGACGAAGTGAAATTTTAGATAAAGCCAAAAGCTTCTCTTTAGGATGAGAATGTAAAAATGAAGATTAGATTCATATTACGCATGAAAAATATACTTAGGAATAGTCACTTATCGTTTTTTAAACACATTTGTGATTTTTTGCTGACCGTTGTCTTTTTAATATTAATTACAATATTGCATTATACTTACGTGGGATACTAAAGATATACATGAACGTGAGAAGTTTTATATCCGCATAAATCTTCATTTTCTAATCAGTCGATGATAGAATACTGAATCTGATTTTCCGAAAATTTCGTGCAGATGGAAGAAGACGTTGTTTTCATCACATTTTAAAATTTTCTTTTATTTGTCAGGTTTATTTGACTATGAAATTTCAACATTATTAAAGGCTACGAAATGTGCCATAGTGTGCATGGTAAAAACAAATAAATGGAAATAATTTTCCTTACTTTTTGAGTTGCTGACTCATGCTCTAGAATGAGAACAAATATAAAAAATTGAATGCGCTATTATAATTGATAATAGAATTTGACTAGAATTAGTCTAGACCGTCTAATCTAGATGACCTTTTTGGGCCCTAATTGGGCGCTGGCTACCTCGTTTATGCTCACGACAAGAAATATCTAGGATGTTGAAAGCATAAAAATTAAAAATTTACATTAAAAACACATAATTCTTTTTCTGATCATTTAGACAGTTTTTTGAAATATTTTTTGACGTCATTTGTCTAAAATAGATTTTTACAAGAATGGCTAAATAGCGCTAAATTAGCTTGTCCGAATGAGATGATCTATTCTGGCCCCGATTAGTTTCCAGATAATTATATTCATGTGAAATTTGTGGATAAAAGTTGTAAAATTAAAGGTGAAGCTAGCATCGACTGTAATTGTATGGTTGGGAATTCTCTTTTGTTAAAGCTCCTTCGGCTTCAACGAACACATTCTCATCATGTATCTCGTGCTTCGCACTGGATTTCTATTTGTCAGAAACACGAACTTTTCTGCATTTTATTCTACTCTATTATATTAAATATATATTGTAATCATTTTTGTACCTTAAAAAATCAATAAGTTGAATAAATCTATATTATTCAAATGTACACTGATATTGAAAAAGATAGACTTAATTTTTTTGATTAAATAATTTTAAAAAGTGTACGTCCTATCAAAAAAAGGTCGACAGCAAATTGTCAGATCTATTTAGGCGGCAAATCTTGTTAATAATTACGTTATGGTATTTTGTGTAGTTTTTCCAAAAAATAATTTTTTTCTAATAATATTTCACACACCTAAACTAAAAACTGTCATGCATATTCGGATAAACCAGTATCTTGATCGGCTAATTTACAATCCCGTTTATGTTCATAAATGCGGCTTTTAAGTCTGCTACCGGTCTCACTAATTTAAATTTAATTGCAGCATTTACAATTAGTCAGATATAGCATTAAAAACAAGTTTGCTTCATTTTTTTTCAGACAAAACAAAATTTTTTCAAACATAATGAAATTTATTAATTGTTTGGTTGTTAGTAAAATACACATTAATATTGTATTTTTTAAAAGAAACCTTGAGTCGTTTCACAAGACCTCCGACATATGACAATGGCACCTTAAGATCAGTGTTATTGTAATTTTCATTTAATTTTTTATTTTTAAACTAAGCATTATAAATTTCATTAATTTTTTCTTTGATGATTTTATGCAATAATTGAAGTACGTAACTATTTTGTAAGAGAGTAATTTTTAGTAAATTTTCTTAACGGACTTTAATATCCTTTAATTTAACACATCTATCAATGAGACCTTTAATTAGACCTACTTTTTAAAAAAAATGATGAAAATTGTAACTCAAATAACGTCCTGATAAAAAAATTTTGTATACCGATTTGTTATTAAAAACCTCCTAGGGTTTTTAATAATTAATAAATCTAGATAAGCAACAGAAGTATTAGCTTCCTTTTCAATGGTAAATTTAGTTAAATTATCCATATTGTTGAAAGTGTTAAGTAATTAATCTATTTCTTTAGTAGGAACAAATGCAAGGATATCATCCACGTACCTTTAATAAAGAATAGGATTAAAAGTTAAATTACAAAGAGCCCCTTTTTCTATATCTTCCATTACTAATTTCGAAACAATAGAGGATAATGGGACACCCATAGAGCAAGCTGAAACTTGTTTAAAAATTTGATTATTAAAAGAGAAAACTTGGTCATTTAAATCTCTTCTTGTGGCAAATAAAAATTGATTTTTCAAAATTTTCGTTAAATTATGGTTTAAATTTAACTTTTCTTCAATTTAATCTAATGCGCGATCCAATGAAATATTATGATACATTGATCACACGTCAAGTGAAACTATAGAATGTGAATTATGAACTTTAATATTTTATTGAAGCTCTTTTTTTTAAATCCCAACTATTCTTTACCAAAGCTTCCGTTTTCCCAGAAATTGGGTTTGAATAATTTAAACTTGTTTATATCTTGCATAATTTAATTAACATCACTAAATGTGAACTAGACATTTTTTACAGTTTTTTTACAGTCTATGACAGTTTTTTATATTTTTTAAATTTTTTGAACTTAGGATATGTATTACCTTGAAGAAGGCCTTGCAGTAGGTCAAAATTGAATAGCAATATTTTAGATGATTTCTTTAGTCGATTTGGAAAGATTTAAAATAATTTTAAAGAACCTGAAAGGATTTATACAAAATTCTGAGGAGTTTAAGGATTTTTAAGAAATATTTTAGGATTTCTAAGAATTCAAGTAGATTTAAAAAATTACGATGTACTTGGCGCGAGTTTAAAGTTTAGTTTTAAAGGATTTAAAAAAAATTCAAAAAGATTTGAGGAGTTACAAGAGATTTTACAAGATTTTAAGATAGAATTAGTGGGTTTAAAGAACTTTAAGCGAGTTATGACAAGTCATTAAAAAAAATTTTGCTAAATTTTAAGAGATTTCAAGGTATTTTTAAAAGTTTAAAAATTTTCTAAAGTTTTTAAGGATTGTATGAACACTGATAGCATTTCAAGATATTTCAATTAATTTTAGTCGATTTTAAATGATTATAAATGATTTTAAAGAAGTTGAAGGGATGTAAAAAAAGTCGGATTAATCAAATATTAATTAATTATACATATCCATATTTTCCGTAGTAAATTGCAATTATTTCGAAAACTTTGTAAAAACTATTTGACTTGCAAAAATATGGAATTGAGAGCGTAAAAAAGATTATTATTAATTGCGTATCTTTTTCCTTATACAAAGTATACATTGAGCTCTCTTTAAATAAAAATTAGTAAAATTTAAAGAATTACTATTGAAAGTTTACAGATTCGATTAGCGAAAAGTAAGCCTGTTTATGTGAGCCTGTGAACTGTTTATTTTTTAAGAGGTTTCGAACATTTAAAAATTCGAGCTAATATTAAATTCTAAATATTGACAAGAAGAAAATAAGTATCATCAGTTTGATTCAAAAAATTATAAATATAATCTTTATAAGATTCTTGAGAAAACTAAAAAAGATTTTTGATTTTTTTTAGATGTGTCGAAAAAGAATCTATAAGAATGTAAAGAAACTTTTTTTATTGGGTAGGATATAACCAAATATTTTGAATGTTGCAATTCTTTTTCAAAAAAGTTTTGGTAGCTTTCGGAGTTTGAAAAAAATCAAGAAATATTGGATACATTTTCGGAAATATTTTCAAGTTTTGAAATATTTCTATCCTATTTAAAACATCTTAAATTTCTAAAAATATTTTTAAGTGTCTCAAATCAATCTTAAGGTTTTCAAAAATTACTTAACATCTAAAAGAATTGTCTTATAATCTTCTAAATTCTCCCCGCATTTTAAAAAAAATTCATTTTCTTAAAACCTTTTAAATTTTTGAAAAGCTTTTAAAGTTTTTTTTTCAAATCTTTAAAAATTGAAATCGCTAAAAATCTTCTGAAGAATAAATTCTTTTCGAATCTCTGTAATTATTCTAAAAATATATTTATCTAATTTACTCGGTTCATTATATTTTGTAATTCAACCAAATTAAAACGCTTTAAAATATTCTATATATTTTTCTATAAAATTTTAAAACATCGTTTGAACTATTAATAAACCTTTTCTAAATTTGTCATAAAGTTCCTTTTTCAAAATGAAAATTTATTCAGAATTTCCACAGGAACCTTAAGAAAACTCTCTTTTTAAAATTTTCAGGGCTTCTAAGCGTCCTAGTCTTAAAAAATTATTAAAATTTTTCCTGATTTTCTTTTAATTCTAAAAATTTTTTAAATTGCCTTAAAATCTATCAGTTTATTGTTTGACGATTGAAGAAGTCTGTCTAGGTTTTCTTAAAATCTTTTCATATATTCTCTAAAAATTACATTTTCAACATAAAAACTCTCTTTAATATTTCCAAGGAACCTAAAAAAATGTCATTTTCTTAATTTTTGTCTAAAATTATGTAATAATCAAAACTGCACAATTTTGGATGGAAATCTCTTACCCTTTTTCAAAAACTTTAGGAAATAATTCAAAATGTTTTGTAATCTTTCTCAATTTTTTCATAGAATTCATCACAAAACAGGAATTTAAATTTCTCATGAATCTTCTTCCATAATTTTAACTAATCCATTTAAATTTCCCCACATATCTTAAAAAAATTTAATATCCTCAAATCTTTCAAAATCATCAAAAAGCTCCTAATTTTTAGTTTTTGCTTATAATTAAATTTTTCTCATTTATTTGGAAACGTTAAAAAGTTTTAAAAATTTATAGTAGTAGCTAAATGTGAGGAACAGAATTATTTTTCTTCAGTAAACAATGATTTACAATTCAAATTTTCTCTTCAATCAATCTATGTAGAAACATGTAGAAATAAATTTCATGATAAAGTAAAATTATTTATTCATATAGAATGTAGTTGCGAATAATAATAATAATATGTTTAAACAGTTAAATTTGTTAAATAGCTTTAATTTTCTTATCTAAGTAGTTTCAGCATTCATTTTTAAATAATTATTACCTGAGTCTGATTGAGAAGTTGAAAGTAACCTAAAGAAGTTGGAGAAATAATAAATTATGTTAATTATTTATATATTAACACCTATTTATTAGTAAAACGTATTTTTATTTATTATAAACAATTTGTTTCAAAAAACAGAAAAAAACATAATTAAAAGCAAAAAACTTTCGGCTGTTATGGTTATGGTTTTAGAGCTTTGTTTCTTAAAAGTAATGGAAAGCTGATTGTTTGGTAAGAAATAAAATGAAAATTGAAATACGAGGAAAAAATAAAAAACAGAAAAGTTTAATAAAACGAAGCGATGGTGTCACATTTTTATCTATATTGAAACAATAAGAAGGTCATATTATGAAATTGTAAACATGCTCTAATCTGTTTCCAATTTTTTTAAAACAGCCATGTCATTGTTTAAATAAAAATAAGAAAAATGAGAAACTTATTTACTGTTTAAATCACTACGGATCAATGGACTCGATACTAATCATACATATGCAGGGTCTTCCTTTGCTACTTCTCTACAGAGTTCTATTTTTGATTATAAAAATTATTTGGGATTGTAGACTTGCCTGGTTGTAAAGAAGATTTTTTAATTAGTATTAGGATCAATAATATTTATTTTTTGTTTCAATTAATTTTTTTAATATATTTTTTTAATTAAACAAAAATTATATTTTTTTGTTTTGTCTACTTACAAATACACAATTTAACTAGCCAAATTTTTTTTAAAACGTACATTTTAAAATAAAAATTGTCTGTAAATTTGGTGAAGGTTAAATTTGGATAAGCATAGAAAATTATATTTTCCAGTATGCAAGATTTTATTGATGAAATTTTGGCTTTACATTGCTAATTTTAAATTAAATTAGTAAAACTGATAATTGTTTTTAATAAGCAAGATATTATATATCAATGACTTTTTGAAATTTTGAAAGTTTCTAGGCAATTTATAGAATTGGTTCTAACGAAATTGTATTAAAATGAAATGAGTAAATAGCATTTAGAAATTTGTTAAATTGATAGAAAAAATAGAAAATAAATAAAAAAGACAGTTTTCTTTAACCGTACGAGATTTTATTTTGAATCAATTTTATCGAGAACCTCTTTAGTTATACTATATGTATGTTCATTGATTAAGACTTACTTAATGTATTATAATTATACTTTTTATTTTAAAATATAGAAGAAAAATTTCATCAAATTAGAATTAAAGAAATTTAAATTCGATTATAATTAAATTCAAAATTCTATTTGCCATCTAAAAATCAAGTCAACGTTTATAATTCCTAATAATAAAACCACGAGTCTAACAAACCAATTTGGACAACCACCATAAAATGCTCATATTGTAATTAAAAAAAGGTTCCCTTAAAAAAGAATTAGGTACTTTATACAAGAATCTGACGACAAAAATAAAAAAGAATGAACAATAAGAGTAAGAAATAAAAATCAAATTAATGGACTTGCGATAGTATTTTATAATTTGCAATTTATTGAATGTACACATTTTTAATTAACCATGATATTTTTGTGTAAAATTAACAGTTTTAAATAATTTCATTTTTTTTGTAAAAATTAAACTCTTGTACTCTTGTACTCGTACAAGGCAATCCGTTCAAACACAAATTAACAGACTTTATTCTTCTTATCATGTTCTTATCAGAACTGTATAAAAATTGCTTTAGCTAAAAGAAACTCGCTGTACATAGTTTAAATGGTTGAAAAACTTCCAAGTGCCTTACATATTGTTTTCTACCTCGACTGTTAGTTAAGCACTGGCGCAGAGGTGAAAACAAGGTGCAAGGTGTGTGTAAGCCGCTACATAGCGGCTGTTGCAAGGTGTGTGAAAGCCTGGCACCCTGGGACTTCATGAAGTGGCACCACGCCTGCAAACCGTCCACCGGCGCTCTGCCCCGCTGGAGGGAGACATGTTCGGCGAGTGCGCCCGTTTGCTTGTGTAATTTGTTATGGTGGGAGAAGTGAAAGGAGGATTAGAAGAGGGTATGGAGAGAAGAATGACCTTGTTTTTTTTTGTTTTGTTAGAAACTGCAAAATCGAATGGCGGCGCTCAGAAACGCAAGTGATGCCGGGCGGGTCTCCCTTCTGAACGGAACACGGCTGACGGCGAATCCAATAGCGACAATGAGAATTTCTCTGGTCTGTTATTCGCGGACAACATAAGGACGTCCGCGTCTGGGCTCTCCTCAGTACTGGTCTTCGGGATGGCGGAACGTAGGTTCTCTGGAGTACAGGTACGTGCAGTCGCAGAGACTGGACGCACCTCATGAGGCGACTCTACACGGACGCAGTACAATATGTACTTGCAGCAAATATATACTTACAGCAAACTTATCGTACTACAAGAACAGAGGCAGTATCTCGCTGTTAAATTGGTTGACTAACCGGACAAGATCCTTGTTGACCACATTGCGGCAGACCGTTCTTTATTGATAGTTCCTGATCTCCGAACTCCAAGATGGCATCTCCAGGATATCGGGCTCCGGCGGCTGCAAGCCTAATGACTGTCGGCTATGATATATTTGATGAACTACATTCCTTAGATCCGGCTTTCCCTTGTCCATACCGTCACGTGTTACGGCTATGCGAACCTTTTCTTATAAAACATCTTCTGGTTGCGCTACAGGTGCCGCTAGTTGTTGCAGCTGTTCTTGGATGTTTCATATTTGGACCCCGGATATACGGTGGCGCCGCCTAATTGATCAGATCGGTAATTGAGCAGCCTTGTTTGTCGGCGTATATTTGATCCACTTTTTGTCCTGCGCACCTTGATATGGCTGGTGGTATGCAGTCTGAAACTTAGATCTTATTAGTTTTATTGTTCTGATAGAGAGGAGGTTACCTTCCATAATTAGACGTCTTCGAAATTAGCTTCAAAATTTTGGCGAAAGGCCATCCCGTCGAATAAATTTGTGGTCGCCTTCATCTCGTGCTCGTAATGGCATCGCAGGAAATACTCAGCATGATGGGTTTGACAATTGAAGCGCTTCCGTTGCAATAATGCAGTAGATCATTCCTCTGGAAGTGGTCGGTTGGGGTCTCCTAACCGAAACATTCTCCACAGGCGCAATTGATGCTCTGCTGTTTACCACTTGTTGCCGGTATCTGGTTGGACAGTAACTCTTTCGGGTATCCCGGTGAGACCTATCCGTCCTGCACAAAGCTCACTACTGCGGGCCCGGATTTCGTGGCCCCTAGCGGTGGTTCCAGGTGCTGTTATCTGTCTGTCGATCATGCAAAACCCTGTCAGTAGCAGAACTAACGGTAACATAGTTGTCAAACTCATGAGAGGAAAGCTCAAACCCTACCGCGACATCAACGCGAGAATTATTACAAAAATGAAAATGTTGTCACAGGCTTAAGATAGATACTGCTCAACCTGTCGAAGGCATTGTTGGTTAGAGATGGAATTTTATATGCTATGAAATAGTTTGCACGGGGCTGTCTTGGGATATATCATTATTCATGGACGCATTTTCATGATGCTATCAAGTGATCTGATGAGAGCAGAGTGCCTTGACATACCAGTTTACCCCGTCATTAATGGACTAGTTTGCAGGGAAGTGCACGATAATTTGTAACAAAAACTTACAAAAACTATAAAACAGACTTCTGGGGTTGAAATTTAATTCATAATTTGGTATTCGTATTATAAAGCTTATAGTGAAGACAAACGGTGAGGGTGAACTTGATACATCTAATTTTAAATATTTTAAATAAAATATACAAGAACATCTTTAAAAAGAAATGTATTCTTTTTTGGTGTATTTGTAAAAATTTGGAGGGGAAAAATAGTAACATTCAAAATTACAAATACCTTGTTTTTGTTAAAGAAAGATTTTAATTATTTTTATAACTAAACTTACATTATTTGCTTATATTTCATTGTATTTATATGTATATTAGATCCTATTTTATTATAAATAGCAATATGTTATATGTGGATAGACCAGAAGTTCTGTCAAAGTCTCATTTTGAATTCAAGTATACAATACAAACTACTTACTTTGAATTTCAACACGTATTGTTAAAACATATTTATTTATTAATCACAATTATGTAATTATGGTTATTGGTAATGTATTTTGTTTGCAACAGTAACATATATACTAATAATGCTTGTTAACGCAATTTTTTGACGCCAATTATGAATATTCATTTTTTCCAAAGATTTTTGATGGAAAATCAAAAGGATTAAAATCCTCTCTCATTTTCATTCTTAAGAAATAATTAACTCTCCAAAAGTATTTTCGTTATGATATCGCATATACGTATCGTAACTTATAATTTTCTTAACCGAATACCATCTAAATTTGTTCCTTGAGACGTTATTATTCTTAATTATTATTAATTCTTTTTTTTTTAATTTTTTTATCTTCCTGTCTTATTCAGTGGCAGGTACAGATAAAATGATTTCATAAATCTATTTCATAAATCTAGTATTTCTTGGCAATATAATAACTTTTAAAGAGTAATGTGCAGAATTCTTAAAATAAAACCAACAATTTAACGAACAAATTTTGGTAACTACTATAAAATTTTCCTATTGTAATTTGCAAAAAAAATAAAAATAATTTTAAAAAAGTTTAGAAATTTTTTCTTAAAAGAAAAAAAGGAAAGAAAAACTAGAAGGGAACTAACCAAATTCCTCCTTCCTGATATTAGTGCCGAAACATTGATAAACATTTTTTTACAAATGACTTTTTGTTTTGATTTGATAATTATAAAAATAAAAAAGAGATTCAAATGGATGCTTGGTTTTCTTTTCAGTTATTCTAATTTTTAAGATTGTGTTTTTAATTCCTATTTCTAAAATGCTGATTCTTTAGTCAATATTTTACAACTCAAGATCATCATTCTCAAATACTTTCATGCGTCTCATACGATACAAAACATTTCAGTTTCTTTGACCAGAAGATACACCTTGGGTCATTTTCGTGGTTGGCTTTAGCATTGTGAATTCAGATATACTAGAACAATATACCGTGCAAGATTTTGTAGTTGGAACTGTAACATATATGTTATATTTTTCTGGAAAGTTCGCAGGTATACCGTTTATTGCACTACGATGATCATGCAATTCGACATCGTAGACATGGAAATCTAGAGCTGTAGCATTTCTGTTCTCAAAAAAACGTATATAAGCCCACCTTGGTTTGAATTTAGAAGGCCTACGATGGGGAAGTAGATTTGACATTTCGCTGTGTAACTCAAAACGTTCGTTGTTTCCCGTTAATATGTAAACTTCAAATTGCAATGATGTCCCGCCCCTTTGCAGCCATACGGGTATAAATATATTACTAGCATTTCGAAGACCTGCATCAATTTTGGAGCCATCACTCATATCTATTTGAATCGTGTGTCCAGGAATATTTGGAAAAAAGACGCCTTCACCTACTTTGTTATGAAAAAATATTAGTTAATACAACTTTTAACTAAATACGAACATGGCTTAAATTGTTTTGATCTTACGATCAATAAGGAGGTAATGTGTATCACGAGTAAGTATTATGTAACACAAATAAATATATAATGTATGTATGTATGTATCTTTATTGCCTTTAAGAATACCAAGTTCTATGGCAAGGGATAGCCAATATTAAGTAAACATAAGAAATATATGTATATATATATACATCTAAACTAGGTGTTAAGAAGTATGTACAAAAATTCGGTTATCACTGTTCACGCTCTACGTATATCTGAGGTCATTCAAATAAGGAGAACGCGCTAATTTTCAAAAACGTGTTTATAAAATTATATAATATTTATAAAATATATAATGAAAAATGTAGATTGTCTCCATTGGTTAAATGTAAACTACGCAAGCTGTGATCTCTAATAGACGAATAAATTGGAAATTTTGTGAGGATGTGTAGGAGATCCTCCTTTTCACGCAGATTACATAATTGACATATTTGCTGCAGGTCAATCACTGTAGTACCAGTTTTTGAGGCCAGCTTGATGATAAATTTGGAAGATGTTCTAAGTTGAATAAAAATACGTTTAATATGAAACGAAGCTTTTGATAACAGATATTGTTCAGGTTGTGAATCATTGTAAAAAATCTGTTTATAAATTAAGCTAAAGTTGCTATTCTCCAATCTTATCAAGTCTTGAGCGAACATGTATTTGTTATATTAGTTAACTAAGTCCCCAATTTGACCTTTAAGGTTGAAGCCATTTAGTTCAGTTAAATTGTGATTTATACCCGCACCTTCCAGGCATCCTATAAGCTGATCCAGCCAATTATATTTGAAGTTATTGCTATGTGCGGACTGAGCAAATTTTTGCACACCGATTTTGGGGTAACGCGAATCATCCATATCGAAGACATGTGCCGCCCAGTTTAAAGCCATTTTTATAATTTGACCAGACACACAACTTAATCCCAATTCTAATCTGACTATAAAGTCCGGTGTGTTTCTTAACAAACGGAAAAGATTCTTGAAGAAACGAACCTTTACCTTTTCGTATACTTCAAAGTAGTTCAAACCAATAATATGAGCCGCATATAATGAGGTAATCTTTATAAGCGCGTCCTGTATTTTAATAATAGAAGGCTAGTAGGATTAAAATGTTGTAAACCGCTGCCGAGGCTAATGTGGCTCGGCTGGTTGCAGCCTGAGCTGCCAAACAGTACAGTCCTGATCTAGAGAAAATCTTACCACGGTAATTGAAACAAGGAACAAACTCCATATTGCTACCATCATTTTTTAAACCAAGGAGTTTTTCACAAATTCGTCTGCATAAATTAAAACCATATCTTTGTCATTCAAAATTCTAAGGCCAATTAAACCTTTTCCCCTAAAGAAATTCTTAATGTCAGAGATTAAGAAGTTAAATATTATGAGACTCAACATTTCACCCCTTTATCCTAATTATTGCCGAGCTAACGCCTCAATCATGGAGTATTGTCCAAATAAGAGTATGATTGACACAAGGAAAACCCCTTGTAAAATTGATTACTATGTCATAGAAGTGTCTGCTTTTCTTTGATGTAGAAATATCTGTGAGATTACGGCCAAATTAAAAATATTATCGAGACAACCTTTAATCCGGCGAAAACTTGCTTGTACTTCCGAGATAATTTGGCAGAAAGACTCCCAATTTCTCTAATCTGGCTAGTGAAATCTGAATGGAAAGTTTTAAAACGGAGTTTAAGAGAGCTATCAGTCTAAAGTTATTGGGGTCAGAGAGATCATGTTTTTTATGAAGCATATGTGTCAAAGATTTTGTCCAATCAAGTAGCAAGCATTCATTTTCAAATATTGATGATGACAGGCGTCTCTGCGGGAGTGTAGAGCGGATATAATTTTCCAAATATTTTGTGGTGAAGACATTTAATTTGATTTTTCGTTCCATAAATTTATTCGCGATTTCCAAAAAATTCTTACTATTATTAACCGTCTCAAGACCCGCAATAATACCATTTTCAAAACTCGATTTTTTTACGTTTGATTAGAATATCAGAGAATCTCGCACTATCAACAATTGCCTTTGCAATATTCGAGCTAAAACAGTCGATATCGATTTCGTCAAAATTAACTTTAAGCTTATTTCATAAATACAGCTCACTCGAAAACCTTTCCCGCTTGCTAAAGCGCAGACTTTGAACCCACTCTGTCGGCTTGCGGGTTCGACTCCTGCCTCGCACTCTGGAAGAGCCTCGGTGGCCCATGCGGTGAACACTAGCCTAGCAAGGGAGTTGTTTCATCTCCGGAAAGTCGTGGGACCGGCACCTCTAGAGAAAAAGGTTCTCTAAGTACTTTAGGCTGTTGCTCTTGGT
>JAAAKG020079513.1:0-16863 GCA_010014905.2 Druon quercuslanigerum | reverse complement strand
CTGGTCCAAAAAAATATTCAGTGAACTGAAAAAGTGAGTCGGTAATATAGGTATTTCGCTGTGTCGCATGCCCTTAACTGTTTCTTTCTACTCTCGAGAGATTCAACTCCCATTATTTCAGCAGATATACTCAAATATTCTGAATGTCTAAGTATTCGAGAACTTATAAGCTTGCTGATTTCAATAAAAGATTGTGTGCAGATTCAAGTTTCTGTTTGTGAGCATCGACGTACGAGTTCGATACTACAAACGTGTATTCTGTTATAGAACTCACAACTGACGTGACAAGGATTTTGAAAGTTGAAAAGCTTCGGAAGTCGGCTGAGGAGCGCAGGATAAATCCTAACGTTCTCAATGCTCCATCAATATCAATATGTCTATCAAGGATAATATCTACACTGTTAGAAATGTTCAGAAAATTCCGACACATTTCAGATACTAAAGTCACTGAAATTTATGAAATTAGGTTGCTGTAAACGAAATTCAGTAACTTTTACAGTAAAGTTATTACATTTTTATTTAAATTGGGAAGCGATTTATGAAAATTACTAATTTTTTTTCTAAAATTCCTAAATTTTAAGAGAAATATAAGTTATCGTAATGGAAATGAGTGCGCAGTTACATGCGCACTCCTCGCTTCTCGAGCGTGCTCGACTAATATCGCCGCAAAAAATCAAGACCCCTGACTTTAGAAGGCAGTTACCTCTAAGGAAAAAATTTGAGGAGGTTCTAATAACAATCACACGAATCCGCTGAGTTTTCTGAATAAAATGGTGTTTCTCTAATTTGCTTAAAAATTTTTATTTTAAAGTTATTTAACAAAATACAAGTAAAAATTCTTTCATGAGGCCCATTGCTCACAGACAGTAACTTTCACATGGCCCTAGAGCTAAGAATATATGGAAAAAATGTCAAAAAAATGTCAAGTGCTCTACAACATGTTTAGAATGCAATATAGACCTTAAAATTTAAAAATATATTATAAATTACTGTTTTAAGCATTTTTGCTGAATGTATTTATTTAGGAATTGAATGAAGCTATCGCGCTGTTTAATGACTTAAAATGTATGGTAATTTACACTGACTCCTATTTTGTCCATAAAACTGAATGAAAATTATCTTTCCGCAATAAAAGTCGCTCAGAATAATCTTGAGTTTAATGAGGCAAGGCGTGGGCCAGAAGAGTAGAAAAAAGTGTAGAAAAAAAGGTCCGTCATATTTTCCAGCGGCAGGCTAATGGCGTGTTCCAGAGATTTTGTACTGATTTATTACGCAAGTGGGGCACTTTTTTCATATGTATAATTTTTCCAAATATCATATGCCAAAAAACGTGGTGAATAAAATAAGAACCTAGCTAAACCCAATTTTGTTTTAAAGTCACTGATTTTTATAGGTTACGGAAAAGTTAGGAATTTCAGATCAAAAATCGTATAAAATTCAGTGCAATTCTAGGTTAAAAATGTTACAATTTTTAGATTCTGCTCTTTGAATATTAATATGGTCAGGGAAAATGAAAATTATTCAGTTGAAAATTAGACAAAAATTAATAATGAAGTGTTTCGTTAGCCCTGGTATAATATTTTTGTTAGTGATTTGTTTGCCTTGTATTTAAATTTTTTAGCGGCTTCCTCCACAAAATCAACTTTTTAGTTATATATTTGAATGTTTACTTGAAACTTCATAAATCTCATATTTTGATGCTAAAAAGTCAAAGCAAAATCTTTTTTGGTTGAAACTTCAAATATGTTTCGAAAATTTGTCTTTTTATTTAAAAAATTAATATATTTTAATAGACATTGCATCATTGTTCAATAAAAATGCAACCGCTTGGTTTAAAATTCAAGAATTTAGTTTAAGTCTTCTTTTCGTCGTTGAAAATTCAAATGCTTTGTTGAAAACTCATATTTTTGGGTAGAAAATTCTCATAAAAAATGTCTTTTTTATTTGAAACTCATATTTTTATGCCGAAAATTAAAACTGAAACACTTTCTTTGGATGAAAATTCAACTACACTGTTAGAAATTCCTGAATTAAGTTTAATACACATGTATTGGAAGTTTTTTTCAGATACGCACATTACAATTGAGATACCACCAAATTTGAAAGTTTAAATACACATCTGAAATTAGTATGCATGTGTATTAAATTCTATATACATACAAGTAATTTTGATACACATGTGCATTATGTTTTATACACTAGGTATTTTTGGGGATAGTTTTGAAATGATACCAAACATTAATGCTTTAAATAATTAATTTACTTTAAACAAATAAATATATATATGTGTGTGTAAACTATATAACAAATAATATTGTAAATCGGTTAAGTTGTTCTGCGAAGTGGAAGACAATGGAATTAAATGATTTCGCTTTTCTTTTTGCTGGTCTTCTTTTTCCGCCTCTTAGTTGACTTATTTTCATTATTATTCTGAAACAAATTAAGTTAATTAGAAATTATATTTCTCAATCCAAAAATATAGAATTTGTATCTATCGACGTACAGACGCTATCAGCGAATGTCTACAATATAAATATTTTGAGAAGATGAAAGGTAATTGCAATGTAATTTAAATCTAATGCAATGTAAGGCTGGTTTCTTCGTGAAAGAATTATACGCCTTAATTGTGAAGAACTAACTAAATTAATTAATTTAATACAAGTTCACCTACCTTTTCAATCAAGGAGGCGACTGGCAACTTACTATTTCTATTTATCATTTACTATTCAGTAATTAGTAATACTTAATTGTCATAAGACGGCTGGCATCAGCTGACATGTCAGGGTCGTGCGACGCATGCGCTAGCGCTTAGGTTTAACACACGTGGGTATTATTTCAGTTTTCACATACAAATATATTAATTTTGGTATACATAGTAAATAAGCTTAATATAAATGTGTATTAAGTTCATATTAATTTACAAATGCATTAATTTTCAAATACACTTTATGTTTTAACGTGTATTAAAATTCACAACATTTTTAACAGTGTAATTTTGTGACGATTTATCTTCTTTATTTGAAGATTTATTTTTTTCACTAGAAATGAGATCTTTCTTAGATAAAAATGCAGCAAATAGTAAAAAAATTTAACCATTTCTCCAAAAAGTTGTGCTGTTTTATTAAAAATTCAACTGTCTTCTCGAAAGATCGTATATTTAGGTTGAACATTTATGTCTAATTTTCGCAGAAGATTCACTTCTTCTTTTAAATTTATATTTTTATGTTAAAATGTAAAAATAAAGTCTTGTTCTTATGAAAATATAATTTTTATTTGTATTTGTATTTTTTATTCCAAAATTCATCTTCTTTAGTAGAAATTTCATCTTTCTTGGATAAAAATGCTACTGTTTGCTTGAAAAATAATCTTCTCTCTATTTGATGATGCAACTTTTTTTTAAATTTTGCTCTATCCAATTTGTAAAGAAATCATTTTTGTTCAACATTTATATTTTGGTTGAAAGTTGATTTCTTCAGTTGAAGGCTTGACTATTTTGTTACAAATTATTTTCCTTTGCTGAAAATTCATATTTTTTGGTTAAAAGTTCAATTTTTTGTAAAAATTTTTGTCTAAACATTTAATGTATAGAGACATTATTGTTTAGTTAATTCATTTTAAGATAAATTTGAAGCGTATGTTTTTCTTAAAAATAAAAATTGTAATAAAACTATGTACGAACGAAGTTTTTATGTAAATAACTATGTTATATAATAGACTCAATGACTCAAATGTAAAAAAACTTCTTATATATATATATATATATATATATATGTATATATTTCATAATTTTTATATATTTATATATATTTGATAAAATGAGTGTAGAATGTACAGTGGTTTACTCATATTTACTTCCTATTTATACACGCAGGAGAAATATAGATTACAAGTTTTATATTAAAATTCATGAACCGAAAAATTTGTTTAAACTATTGTAATTTTCAGTTATAGTAACTGAAAATTCCTAAACTGTAACAGAATTTTCTGAATCAAGTGACTGGGGTTTTATGCAGTGACGGGTATCTGAAAATTCGTACAGAAATTTCTAACAGTGTACTATCTAACTATACTTTGAGGTCGTTCAGAGATAAAACAAAAGATAAACATTTTGTAAAGTAATTTGTATTTAACTAAGAATAGTCTATATGGATATTTTAGAGAAGATTTATAAGCAGAAACAATGTATTCTTTGTATTTTTGTGACCGATTGTATGTTCTGCTCCACTTTGCTCACTATTGTTTCATTTGCCATAGCTGACAACGTAACGTATAGTAGATTAATTCAAAATTATTTTGTTCTTTCTGCAAAGAGTCGCCTCTGAATTTATTACTGAAAAAGGAGAAAAACCATTTTTCGTATCTCGAAATGAAATTTTTTCATAATTAAATATAAGCGTGCGCATCTCATAAAAGCCGACTTCTATTGCGTACAAAAAATGAGAGAAAAGGGTTCTCGCTTCTCGAAATGGAATAGTTGTAAAATTCAACATAAATGTGTGCATCTCCTGAGAGTCGATTTTACATTGTGTATATAGAAATATGGGAAAAACCGTTTCTCGGTTTTCGAAATGGAATATTCTTACAACGATATATATATATAAACGTGAGCATTTTAAGCACAGCTCATAACACAGAAAAAAAACAAGAAAAAAATGTTACTTCCAATTTCAGTTAAAGGCTAGTGTCGCAATATAGTTTCGCAAATATTTATTTTAAGACAAAGAATTTAATAGTAAAATCATATCACCTACTAATCTGAATACAAAACTTTTTTTTAGCAAAATAGGATTTAAAATGATAAAACAAGAGCAAAAAAAATATTTCTAGACTATGTGTTTGGCTTTAGACTCTATATTTACACTTTGTATTAAGGAATTCCACTTTTCTTATCATTCAACTGACTACGACCATTTTCTATTATTTTATCATCTGCCGTTACTTTGTATTAGTTAACTGATAACTTAGTGCTTTTATTTTCACCAACGTTCCGATAACAGTACTACTAATTAGTTACAATTTACAAATAATGAGTTTCTATATCCAACAGACAATTTCAGTTTGACTGAGGATTCTTTACATTTAACTAATGTATGTTAGATTAGAGAGAAGCTTGACCTATTTTTGTATGGCATAGCAATAAATGCTTCTTGAACGTGTCGAATATTGTGGTACCCAAACTAGTTTGAAATTCGTCATTTTTCGCAGGGCGTGCACCGAATACAAGCAATATCCGATTGATTAACGATTGCATCGTTATTATTGACGTTCTGGCATTCTCAGTACTGGCCTCAGGGTTTTGCAGGCAACGCGCGCGTATCAGAGTTTTATCGGTTGTGCGTGACAGAAACACGTTTTGTGACGTAATACGCTGTTACACTCGCGCGACACTTTGCGATAATGTTTTTACATTCTCATCCTAATGAGAAGGTATTGGTTTTATGTAAAATGTCACTTGCTCGGCTTTCATCATATTTCCACGTTTTGAGACCTTCTGAGTCAGAAACAATGATTTTTACGAATGCGTCTGTCTGTAGTCTGTAGTCTGTAGTCTGTAGTCTAGTCTGTAGTATGTAGTCTGTAGTCTGTAGTCTATAGTCTGTCTACTATACGTACGATAACTTTCGAAAGATTGGTCAAATTTAATTCTGCTTTGGCACACTGTTTTAGGGGATAAAAAAACAGAACAAGTTCGTAAAGCAGCTATTTTGGATCGAACTTCAAAAAGTAAGCACATTTTCAAAATATTTGAGATTTTTTAAAAAGATTTAACAATTTTATGTACGGCTCTTTATAGTAATGGGAAACTAGAATAATTTATCCTTATGATCAAAATGAACGTTTTAAGCCAAACAACGCATGATATGACAAAAAGTCAAGAGAAGAAAAACGTTCATTTTTTAAAGCCCGACCAGATTATGATGATAAATTTTTGAATTTTTTCGAACAGTTTAAAATTTAAATTCCATATAATGGCCAATCTATGCAACATGCGAAAAAAATGAAAAAACTAAAATTGCGCGCCCTGAAAAGATCTAATAATTTGTCGTTCTTCAATTTTCGATAGGATGCATAGTTTTTTTTAGTCGTAGAAAAAAAATTGAATATAAAAAATTAAAATTTTGCACAAACGGCGCAGGCTATGAAAAAAAATTGACAAACGCTCGTTTTGCGAAAAATAGCGAAAAATCATTCAAATTTGTCATGAATAATTTTTGATAGAACACGCAGGTTTTGTTTTAATCGTAAAAAATCAAATTAAAAATGAAAAAATTAATTTTTTCCACAAAACCACACGAGGTACGAACTAAAAACATGAGACTAAAGTTGTTCACCCCTAAAAGATCTATAAACTTGTTATCAATCATATTTAGATATGATGATTAGACGTTCTTTCAATCGTAAAAAATAGGATTAAACATTTTAAAAAAATGGTGATTTCACATTTATGATAGAATGACACAAGTTGCTGTAAAATGTGTAATAATAATTTCTATTTAATAGAATTCCCATTTTTTTAATGATAAAAATAAAACATTAAAAATACTTTTGTTTATTGAAATGATATGGATTTTTCATATAGCTAAGAATAAAATTTAATGCAAATAGAGAAACAAATTTTAAATTAACCAATAAAAAGGAGATTTTTACTGACATAGTTGAACATATACTGATACAGTTGAATATAATCTAGAAAAGTTTGCATTCCCGACGAAATTGAGTGCGAAGCACGAGATACGTGATGTGAATGTGTTCGTTAAAGCCGAAAGAGTTTTAACTAAAGAGAATTTACAATTACGAAATCACAGTTGTCCATGCTTGGATCTTTAGTTTTAAAAGGTTTGCGCACAAATGTAGCGCGCAGCGCGAGAACCAATAGTCGATTGCGATCGAAGCGAGCTGCGCGCAAGCGCGCTTGGAGAATGTGCCCGCGCCGCTGGCAGATTTTTTTTATTATTTCTGGAGGCTTTCTATCTTTCTTTTTTTTCTTAAACATACATTACTTACACAATAATCATATAACAAACATCTTTTTTTCGTAATTAGTCAGTAATTTACTTATATCATATTAATAGGGGAATTTCTATAATCCTTCATATGAAAAGTGGTAACCTACATCTCAGTACTAATGTTGTCTATTCTCCATTAATGTCAAAATTCTCCAAGTTCGTGGTGCCACCTTAGCATTATATGACGAACTACAATTTATATATTTTAAGTATCCGTGATCAGAGGGCCCTTTGTGTGTACAAACTGAAGTTTGTTTCCATTTCTTCAATTGACCCATAACACGTCTTGTGTTTCAGATTGTGAATGCACAGTATTAATTGTACGAGTAATTTATTACTATTTTTGTTACATATTTTTTTCCATGCGACGCCGCCACAGTGCTATGTTATAAAGTTTAATTTATGTAAAAGTAAAATAAAAAGATAAGAATCATTTATATTTTTCAATTAAAATAATTCTTTGATGCTTTTTTATCTTTTAAACTAATTAATTAGTCATTAGTTGATTATTATATCAATGTAAAAGAAAGGGAAGTGTAGATAAAGAAAAAAATATGTAAAATAAACATTATTTGAATGATTTAATGAAAATAATTTATTTAATGCTATTTATGGTATGTATTGCTTAATTATTATTAGCTGATAATTTTTTTCACAATATTGAATTGCATAAAGTTTAAAGCATTATGTTGTTTCACTAAGAAAATAAATTTATTATTCACTTTGAGTTTATGTTATTTAATATGAGACATAATACGTATGATAAAAGTTTATTTATATTTATAATTTTCCCTATTCCAATTTCATAATTTTAAAAATGTCTTCTATGTTTTGAAATAATTATCTGAATTCCATCTTGAAGATTATATGTCAATATGTTTTAAGTTTTTATGAAATTATTTTAAAAGATTATTAATACTAAAAATGTTTAGCAAAATATAGGGTAAAACTTTTTTTCATGTTTCAGTTAAAATAATTTATTACTGCTTTTTATATTATGAACTGCTTATCTGACTATTGACTGATTGATATTTTTTGTTCAAAAAACTGAATATAAATTGTTTTTAATTAAGTCACATAAATTCATTAATTATACTAAGGTTATGCAAATAAATATTGGCTTTTATTTCTATGATAAAATTTGTTTCATGTTTAAAATATCTTCATTACATTTTTTTTTAATGTTTGTGATTTTTTAATATCAGTACCATTAATTAACTATTAATAGATTCTCCTAAAATTTATATTTTCTAGAATTACTTAAAAGCTTATAATTAATTAATGTTAAAAAAGACAAGGTCGAATTTAAAAAATATTAAAAGTGAAAATTATTTAAATGTTTTGATAAAAGTAATTTTTTAAAGCTTTAAATTATTTCAATTTTCAATTAAAATAATGCTTTAATGCTTGTTTTGTAAATTAAAAAATATATATAAAATTAAATAATAATTTGATTTTTTCAATGAAAATAATTTCTTGAGGCTTTTTATGTTCTGAACTATTTTTAGCGGATTAATTTTCAGCAGAATATTGAAGTACATAAAGATTCAATTTAGGATATTTTAAATTAAGTAATAAAAATTCATTATTTACTTTCAGATTGTATAATTGAATATTAGGTATTATTTGTATAATAAAACTTTATTTCCTCTTTAGAATACCTCTATTAAATTTTATGATTTTTCTAATAATTGAAAAGTGAAATGAGTATCTACACTTAATTTTTGAAATTACAAGCAAATAATTTTAATTTTTTATAAATTAGTTTTAAAGTTTATTAATAAATTAAATGTAAAGAAATTCTGTTTCAAATTTAAAGAAAATATGATGTAAAAATTATCAGAAGGATTCAATGAAAATGATTTGTTTAATGCTTTTTTATGTTTTGAACTAATAAACTGTTAATTTATTCTATTAAAACCTATTATGTCTGGAATTAGTTAAAAATATTATCAAATAATTAAATTTTAAGAAATGAAAGTGAAAATTGAAACTAAAAAGTAGCATAAAAATGATTTTTTAACGCTTTTTACGTTATGGATACATTAATCAATTATTGCCTGATTATTGCACAATATTAAATTGCATAACAATTAAACTGTAATTGCCTTTAATTAGTAAGATAAATTTATTATTTACTTCCAGTTTATGTAATTAATTATTGGTCATAGTTTGTATAATAAAAGTTTGTGCATGTTTAAAATATCTCCATTGCAGTTACATTATTTTTGTAAAGCTTTGCAATTTTAAATGAGCATCTCGATTCTGATTTCAAAATTATTTGGAAATATATTTTTATTTTTTCTGAAATGTTATAAATAACTCAAATTTTCTGAAAAATGTAGAATAAAAATTATTTGAATGATTCACTGAAAATAATTCTTTAATGCTTCCAATGTTAGAAACTGATTAATTAACTATTATTATTAACTAATTAACTAATTAAGTAACATAAATAGGTTATTTACTTAAAGGTTATGTTATTGAATGTTACAAACGATTTTTATAATAAAGGTTTATTTATATGTAAAATACCCCTGTTTCAGTTACATAACTTTCTAAATTGATAACAGTAATTGTGTAATTTAATGTAGTTTAATTGAGCAACATAAATTTTTATAATAAAAGTTTATTTATTTCTTAAATACCTTTATTTTAACTATGCAATTTTTGTAAGTTTGTTGATGCTGTGGAATGAGCATCTCCTTATAATTTTCACAATTATGTTTTAACTTTTCTGAAATTAGTTGAAAACGTTATTAATAATTCTAATTTTTGTAAAAACATAAAGTAGAAATTATTTTAATGTATCGATGAAAATAAGTTTTCGATGATTCTTATGCTGTGAACTAAATAATTAATTACCAACTGATTAATATCTTCGAATGAAATCTCGAACCTTATTCTTATTCGTAGTAATAGTAAATTTTACTTTACTTGAATAAATTATTTCAGACTTAATTTGAACAAAACTTTGATTGGTATAAATAGTTAACAAATAAATAGTTATTTAAAAATTGGGTAAATGATAAAAATTAATACAAAAGTAAGCGCGCGCTAACGCACGCACATGGTAGACTACTGTTTCCAAAAAATCGTAAATTGAATAAGATTGTAAAATACAAATAAATCCTCACAGTACATCTATTTTTTAAGAAAGATTTTAGTGCATATCACAGATTATGTAGTTATCTTAGAGTAAGTAATTTTTTTCTTATTCGTGCAACATAAGATGCATAATGTCCTAAATTTACTGATTGCGTCAGAACCAGCGTTATGACAATTACGTTGTTCATTTGCTGGGCTTTCATTTGTCTAGGTGATTAAATGGCACGTACTTGTGCTCATTAAATTCCGTCTCTGAAATGGCAATCTCGCATACCCAATACAGTCGATTCACAAGATTCACAGCATCTAGGGATATATTCGAGTGAACCAATACAAGAACACGCCAATAGTAAGCGTTATATTCTCATCTTTCAAGAACAGCCCATGCAGAAATTGTGATCGGGGTTTGGAAGGGTGGTGTTTTTTTCATTATGAACACGTGTTTATAAGTGTTAAATATTCGGATGCGTCAGATGAAAATAAATTTTAGTTTGCTGTCACGTGTGGTTGGACTCCATTCTTCTGTTTACTAAAGTATAATTTTGTGCATAAGAACTTCTAAAGATGGCTCTGCATCATATATACTGCAGCTCCATCTTCAGAAAGTTAATCTGCGGTATGCTGACTAAGGCCTGGCTAGTACCTGACTAGCATTTTTTGCTTCTTCTATCTTAAATAGGAACTAACTAAAGCCTGGCTCAAAACAAAATTAGTGCGTAACTAAGACTCAAATAGTTTTTCTATTCATGAGGAATACAAAATCTAAGCAGTGCCTTAAAGGGCCCTGCCCTACTCGAAATGGATACAAATGGGGCGAATTCTACATGGGAGGTATTGGTCATGTCTTCTTATAAGCCAAGACTATGAAAAAGTATTATTTTAAGTCTTATCTATGTATTAAAATAAGACTCAGAAAAAAATTATTTCGAGCAGTACTAAAACGAGTTTTCTAGTAGCAGCCCAGTATCATTTGTTTTACATTAAAAGAACAGCATGAAGTTATCCTTTTCTAAGACGGACCACGAGAAAACATTTTACGATTAAAAAAACTACTTTTTACAGTGAAGAATCCTGAAAACAATATTTGGATGATGCTAATGTAAGTACTACCATGATTATCAACACCAAACCTGATATTTTTCTATAGAAATATCCACAAAACATAATAATCTCTTGAGACTCCTTTTCCAGAAACTCAGAAATCAATATCGTAGATTAAACCTTTCTTCAAAAGTGATTAATATATAAAACAATTTTCTAATGAGGAGGAATAGGACAAATTATTTTGATCATCCGTTTGAAATAAAATATAAAATTTTTATTTTAAATATATAAAAGCGTCCACATTTAGACATTTGACAGAAGTTGCAACACGGCTTTGTGTCTTTTTCAAGATTGAATTAAACTGTAGCGTAAAAGTAAAAAATGACGATATAAAATTCAATGAGACATGTAACGTCAATTCAGCATTTTCTAATTTAGTGTACATTTTATAATGACAATTTTTTCAATGGAAAAGGTTTCGTAGAATTAATAATGTGTGAAGGAATATTAAATTATGTCCGATATTTTATCAACAAGTTGTGTTGCTTCTTCAGAATTACTCTTATTTTTATACTTTTTATTTTATGATTATTTTAATTAATCAAGAATACTTGGGATTCTGAAGGAGCATACTATTAATTCTACAAAATCTTCTAACTTGAAAAATTGTCATTATAAAGAGTACATTAAATTAGCAAATGATTTAGATCGCCATTTTGTACACTATGATACATATTACTTCAACCTTAAAAAATACACTAAGCCTTGTCGAAGCGTAGGATGAATGTATGAATGTGGACACTTTTATTTATTTGATATAAAAGTTTGATATTTTATTTCGAACTGATGACCAAAATAATTTTTTCTAGTTCTCCTCAAAGCTTTCTCGAAATCAACATCTTCGATGGTCAACGAGGGCGATCGATATATATCGAACTACAGAAATTTTTTAACTTGGATTTTGCGAGACCTTGAACGTTTAATTTCTGAAGTTTGTTTGATATTTAAAGTTGAATTTTTGGCACATAAAGCTTATAACGTTTTTGCCCAGGATGCTAAAAGTTTTTTGATGACGAAGAAATCCAAAATTATAATCTAAATTAAAATCCCGTTAGCCCAATAGGTGGCTTGCTTTCGTTGGATATATTGCTTTTATTTAAAGTTTCTCATTAAGACTTGCGTTTTGAATTCGTATCTCAATGTTTGTTTGTAGCCCCGAATCTAGCTCCTAAGTTCTCTAAAACATGATACAAAAACAAAATTGCTACTATAAGGATAGTAGAATATTGTCATGAGCGCAATACACATTGATTGTTCATAAAAAAATCTAACAAATGTTCTATTAATATTATTTCTTATAATTGCATAAAGTATGAAACTGGTATTGGTTTGTGTGAACATATTTGCTTCTTAGGTGGCCTTGAACTAGGTCAGATCACGTGACAGCAACATCCGTTTCACCGGAAGGACACCAAAGTGCTCTAAAGTCTAATGTAGGAACTGTGTAATATAATTCAATACCATAAAGTAAATAGAAATCTTGCCTTTGATAGCGTTTTTACAGAGACTATAAGATTATTTTAAGTACTTTGAAGTCTCATGCAATAAAGTTCTTACAGGATTTTTAAAGCTTCAACAAAAATTGCATTATTGATTCAGGAAATCCGGTTTCCACATTTGAAAAACTTCAATAAACTTGATTGGGAACTTGTATTGTATATTGGTGACACTCCTATGCATTCGTGAATCTGAATTGTTTCAACTGTATGCTTGACAATTACAATCACATTCACAACTTTGAATGCAGCTGTCAACTGTCTGCGTAATGTTTTTATCTAATTTTAATAGTAGGTGTGTTCCATAGCCAGTTGACCGCCTTTTATTGAAAATTCAGTAAAGCAGAATGACACCTAGTATATTAGAAACATTTATTGTGTAGGTTGCTTGAGTTTTGAAAACTGTCAGCCTCTTATTAATCTTTAACACTCAGTCATACTGAGATCGCTAGACAGAAAGCGATTTCCTCATTCCGTAATTCCGGCATCGAAAATAGTTGGCATTTCGCCAAAAAGTGAGCATCTCTTGACGCATTTTCTTTCCCTCTGAGATATCGCGTTTTGTCGACCTGGCAAAAATAGAGTTTTACGTGACTGCAATGACGAATTATTGCATAAAGTTCAATCTCGTCATCATATTTCAATTGGCTTCAGATTCAACGCTAGTGAATCCAAAATTATTACTTGAAAAACACTTGAAAATTCAACAGGACTGCAATAATTTATCTATTTATACCAACCAGCCAATAAAATGAACTATTAAATATTTGACTATTTGAGTGAGTCACTTAAAAATTAAGGCACGAGATCTCAAAATGAAGATCTGAAAAATTAAATTGCAAGAGATGCTCGTTGAGCATAATACTTTAATCGACAAGATTTATTTCCCTTAATTAAAAGACAAGAATTTCCATTATTCATATGTAAACAACCGCGCGCAGTTGTTTATTAATTCAATGCCCATTGAATTTATCATTGGATTTGCATTGCCAAAAGAGAAGCGTCCTTAGAAGAACATTGTAATTGGAATTCTTTGTGAGGATTTGAATGGAAATTTTGCTGAAAGGGAGTAATTAACGCTATCTCGAATAACTGGATGTGAAAATCGAGAGCTTGGGAGAAAAAGGTTTCTGTGATTAAACGAGAAAAGAAAAGACGTTGCTCGTTGTAAGAAATAAGGCGAAATTCTAGTCACGTTTTCAAGTTCCAATGGAATCGAGCATGGAACAACGAAACACCACAATTGCCCCGGACGTCCCGCGTACTTTCGCACCAACGATAAATTAATTCTCGTCGGGCGGGCCGCTTATTTCGCTTCGCAGGATATCCCATAATTCAGCAAAAAGAACAGACGTCTCACATTAAATTTCATTCAACTAGAGCATGCAAGGAAGAAAATAAGTCTAATATTTACCCGGATTTCAAATTATATATCACTTGCAACAAAAATTACCCTATGTGGGCAATAATTAAGCCTAGCATTCATGAAATTCTCGGGGTTCTCGATTATTAAAATGAAAAAGTTTTACAATTAAATATAAAAGCATGCATCTCATAAAAGTTGACTTTAAATTGTGATATAGAAAAATATGAAAACCGGTTGCACGGTTCTCGATGTGGAAACGTTTTACATTTAAATATAAATGTACGCATTTGTTAAGAGTCCAATTAAAATTTTATAAGGCAAATGAGAAAAATGTTTATTCGGTTCACGAAATGGAATATTTTTAAAATTAAACGAGACCACTATGTGTACGCGCTTACTATTGTATTTTTTTATCATTTACCCAGTTTTCGAATAACTATTTATTTCTTAAAATTTTTTTCTACTCAAAGTTTCGGTGCTTTATAATCTGAAATCATGCATTCAATGAATCCATGTAACGTAACATATGTATATAAGATATCCATGTAACATTTATTAAAGTGAGATCTCATTCGAAGATTTGATTGCATTTTATGTTAATTTAATATGGATAAAACATATTTAAAACTAAATAAGTAAAACATATGTGCATATAATTTAGAAAATTGTATTTACATATTTCTTTTTACGGCTAGCTGTACTAAACAGTGCATAGAAAGACATGACTAAATTATTAAAACAATATCTATAATTTTTTAAATAATATTCCAATCCGATAATTATCGATACGTAATATTTGTATTGAAAAGCTTGCATAATTCAGAAAAACAACAGCTTATGAGAATACATCGCTAAATAATTAAAATATATTTACACATAATTTTGAAAATTAAATTTAGATACACATTTCACCACATAATAAGCATTTCAAAAAACCATATAAATGTTATATAGATAGGTTAAAAATAAATAATCTTTTATTATACAAATTATATCTAATATTGAATCACATCACCTTAAAATAAATAATTAATTTTTGTTGTTAAATAGAGAAAAAATAAAATTTAATCTTTACTTTATTTAATATTGTCAGAAAAGTAATTAGCTAATAATTCATTAATCAGTTTATTAAGCATAAAAATCATTACAGAATTATTTTAAGTGAATCATCTTAGTAATTTTTATTCGATATTTTTGAGAAAATTTGAATTACTTTTAAGATTTTTAATTATTCCAGGAAAAATAAAATTATGATTCAAATGCTTATTTCACATTCTCAAATTTTTATTATACTAATTATGGCAAATATTTAATTGCATAAAGTTGAAGTCAATAATAAATGTATGTTACTTAACTTAATATTATTATTATGAAAGAACCCGCTAATATTAATTAATGTATTCATAACGCAAAAGGCATCAAACTATCATTTTTATTATACCTTTTTTTCACTTTTAGTTCTGAAAATTTGATTAATTAGTAACCTCTTATACTAATTTCAGAAAAAATTAAAACACATTAACGTATAAATTAAAAAATTGAAAGCAGATACCCATTTCACAACATCAGAATCATTTGAAACATTATGTAATTTAAATAGGAATGTTTTAATATAAATAAAATTTTATTATTCTTATTATATCCATTATTCAAATACATTAAACTCAAATATATAAATAATCAAAATATGTCACCTAATTTTAAGAAACGAAATTTATTCTTCATTTAACCTTATATTTTCATAAATTACTCATCTAATAATTAATTATTATTTCACATTATGAGAAGCTTTTAGCTATAATTTTCACTGAAGCATTCAAATAATTTTTACTTAATATTTTCTTTCAAATTTGAACTTTCATTTCTTAAAATTTAATTTATTAATAACATTTTAAACTTATTCCAGAAATCATAAGTTTTAATAGAATCAATTAATAGTTAGTTAATCAGTTCACAATACACAAAGCGTTAAACAATCATTTCCATTGAATCATTCTAATACATTTTACATTATATTTTCTTTTAATTTGAAAGAGAATTTCTATATATTTAATTGATTAATGATATTTATAACTAATTTCAAAAAATTTAACTTATTTACTCATAATTTTGAAAATTGAACTTAGATACGCATTTCACTTTACAAATATCAGGAAAATTATAAAATTGTGATAGAGCTATTTTTAATAAAAAATAAGCTTTTATTGTAAAAGTAATAATTAATGTTGAATTACTCAATTTAAAATATCCTAAATTGAATTTTTATGTCATTCAATATTGTGATTAAGATTAATCTGCTAAAAATTAATTAAATAGTTCACAACATAAAAAGCCTGAAGCAATTATTTTCATTGAAAAAATCAAATTATTTTTAATTTGAACTTTAAATTATGTTTTTATTTCTTTTGAAATAAATCCAGAAAATTTAAGTTTTAACAGAATTATTTAATAAATATTAAATCATCTAAAATAAAGCAATAAACAATTATTTTCATTAAAAATTCAGATAATGTGAAGCTTTGAAAACTTATTTTCATTGAAACGTCTCAATAATTTTACTTTATATATTTTTTAAGTTTGAACGTATCCTTGTTTAAAATTAATTAATTATGAGCTTTTAAATAATTCCAGAAAATATAAATTTTAGCATAATTGATTAATAACTGATCAATGAATAAATTACTCTTCTTTATTCATAATGTGTTCCCTAAGGGTTTACATGACTTCCATTCCTTACCACTTACATAATAAACAGAAAGAAAATTTCTACCTTAATATTTAC
>JAAAKG020079502.1:0-16865 GCA_010014905.2 Druon quercuslanigerum | reverse complement strand
TATATGTATAGGTAGAAAAACTAAGATCTCCTCATGTATATTTTTATGAACAATAAAGTATATTTTTAAATGTGAAATGTGATCACACACACTCTCGCTCCGACCTACGAAGAAGACTAACCATCCTCCGTTGTTGGATGGTACCTGTACCATTTTTTTGATTCAAGATTGAATCACACAAAATCAATTACAGTTTTTTCTACTCTCCTCTCTCTTCCTCCAACAGTAGTCTGTACACTCCAGCAGCTCCGCAAACCTCTCACTATTGTTTTCCTTCCGAGGTCGGTACGCTCATCGCAGCTCCGCAATCCTTCCTCTCTCTTGAACTTACTTCCGTGCCTAATAACATCTCCGCAAATCTGCAAGCCTTCCCCCCCTCTCTCAATCTCTCTACCGAGGTCGGTCTGCCTTTTTCACGGCTCCGCAAACCTTTCGCTATTCTTCTTATTGAAAGGTCGGTCTGCTCTCCTCACGGATCCGCAAACCTTTCGCTATTCTCTTATTTCCGAGGTCGGTCTGGCTCTCTTATAGCTCCGCAAACCTTTAGCTATTCTTCCTTCTGAGGTCGTTCCACCTTTTTCACTTCTCTGCAAATCTCCTTGTCACACTTTATACCAAGACTTCCTTTCATAACACCACCTCCAAATTCTATGCCTGGAAACGGTTCAAAACTTTACCGCCCAGCAAACAAACCCGCAACCGCTTGACTACCCTCCACGACAGGTCCCATTCAGGCCTTCGCCTTGAGGACTGCCGTTCCTCCTCCGGCACGCCGAAAGGCATCGTTCGTTCGGTGGTCTTCGTTCCTCCCACCTTCATCTTACACTTTTTCAACTTCTGCCTCGACTTCCACGGTATCGGGCCGCTCAGATAACTCCGGGCGCTACGATACCCTGTACCTGCGGACGACGCTTCCCGCCGTGGGTTGCTTGCTGGTTTGGTGGTGTCTCCTCTTCGCCAAGGGATCCGTCAATATCCAGTAACAACCACCGAGCAGCCGCCGACCCGAGCCCTATTCCATGAGCCTTCAAAATTTCTAAGATGCTCAAAATTTCTAAAATTATTAAAATTTCCCAAACTTTCTAAAATGTTGTATATATTTCAACTTTGGAAAATTTGTAATAATCCTGAATTTTGTGGAATGTTTAAACTTCCTGAAATTGTCATAATTTCTAAAAAAAATTAAACATTTTTAAATGGTCTTACCGTCATCTTTAAAATATTGTTCCTTTGTATTTGAGCGCAGACTGTTACTACGTTTATATGCTTTACTTGAGCGTCCACGTTCAATTTCCGCATTACTTGAGCGTCCACGTTCCATTTCCGCATTACTTGAGCGTCCACGTTCAATTTCCGCATTACTTAGGCGTCCATAGTTACCGATCTCATGAAGTCTTGGTATTGATTCTGTAAAAAAGTATTAATTTAGAAGGCTCTCACATACATATTGGTACAATAGATTTATTTAAAATTTAGCCTCCCAGAAAGGACTAACTCAACTTTTTATGAGCCTACATAAAAAACAGAAAGAGACCGCAGAAACAAAAATTTTTAATTAAAAAAAAGAAAATACCACTTATGATATAATTCAGCGATAAGTTTCAAAAAATTTTCACTCGAACAGTTAAATCAAAACATATTTTCAGCATTCTAAAACTGGTTTCTATTAATACTATAGTTCGTTTGTCAAAATATTTAAAAACCTTAAGATTAAAAAATAAATAAATTTACTAAAAACTTTAAAATTTTATTTAAAAAATTTCGAATTGACCTATTTTGTTTTAAACGATATTGAAAAAGAAGATGTACAATTAAAAGATTTTATAACTATTTTAAACAAACGTTATGTCAATAATAATAATTTTATTACCTACCTTGATTTGCAAATTATAAGAACTCCAAATAGTAATTTATTAAAAAACTTCCCAAAAAAACCCATATCCCTTTTTTTAAATTACGTTTTGTTTTCAATACATAATATACTACCTCCTACTGATAATTAGCTTTTCACAAAAATTATTTAACGAATTGAATACTTTGTTACAATTTTTTACTTTGAATAGATCACGAAAATAGCGATTTTTTCATCATTTGAAATTTTACTTTTATCGTTTCAATTAGATAAAGAAAAAATGAATTGTTTTTAACAAAAATGTTTGTCTAAAAACTGTATTTTTATTACTAATAATATTCTTTTATAATAATGCTAGAAAGCTCCAGTTTTTTCTGAAAATTTACATTTTTAATCCACTTTTTAATTAAAGTGCAATGATTATTATTCCAAGTTACCAAAAATAATTGTTTAAACAACCTAGTAATATTTTTATATATATTTTTTGTATAATGTTAGAATATGGCGCGTTTTTTGATAAAATTTTAACAATTTATTATGATTTCGTAAATTTTTGAACTTATTATAATTTCTAAAACTTTCAAACAATTTTAAGTTATCTTACCGTCACGTCCAAGATGTTGATACCCACTAGTATCAGAGCGCCCACTGACACTATGTGCATATTCATTACTTAGGCGTTCATTGTTATTGTTCACATTACTATTGCGTCGACTGTTATTAATATTTTCACCCCTCTCATAACGATTCGCTGTTGATTCTGTAAAAAATAAAAATTTAGAAGGCCCTTGCAGAAATATATGGAAATCAAAATAATGATAAAAAATCCTAATTTTTTAAAATTTTAAAAAACGGCCGGGTAAGCATGATTTTTTTGGTCCAATTTTGAATTTAAAGAATTAAAGTCCAACCCATGCTTTTAAAGCAACGGCTGTTGATCTAAACGCAAGGGTACTGAGATCTTTAATCTTGGGCCGAAGCGGGAATAAAATCAAGGAAGAGTTCTGTGATTGAATCTCTTGGAATTTTTCTCTGTGTGGAGTGTTTTACGCTTCAAACTTTTGTCTCTTTTATTTGTTTATTAATCATTTTTCCACTCAAAGCATAGAAAATTTGAAATTTTCTATGAAAACAATTTTTAAGGACTTAATAACTGCTCAGGACAATAAATCAGGACATACAAATCATTTATTTATTATTTCATTTATTTGTTAGAAACAAATTTTATGAACAAATTTTATATAGTCCACCTAACGGCTCCCTAAAATTTAAGAAACATTTCAAAGCAATTTGCCAGGAATAAATCCCTGCTCGTATTTACCTAACCATAAATCCGAGCTGGGAAAACCTTCCAGGTTAAAGTGTCTTTTTAATGGCTCTTTAACGACCTCGCTTTACCTCTGAGTCACGACTCTCGGAGGAAGAGAGTCATAAAGGCCCACCTGGCAGCAGATGTGCGGGAAGGTTTCCCCACGACGTGCAAGGCTGAGGCAAAGCGTCGGCCTTCTGCCTGACGCTCTCTCTCTCCCTCTTACAGAGTGAGGAAAACCTGGCAGTGACGGCCAACTCGCAATATTAAAACGCTAAGGAGGAAGAAATCCAAATTATTTTAGCCAAGGGTTTAAAAATATTTTGTACTAACGTTTTTTTTTCTATTAGTTTATTTCCATAATTATTTTTACTTTTTATTTTTATCCCTGTCAATATCCCTATTTTTTTCTGTATTACGTTTAACTTTTTTTTAATTGTATGTATTCCATTTTTCTTTTGTCTAAGTTCTAAGTTAATAGAAGCTTGATTTTAAGGGCCCTTTAATAATACGGAAACCTTACTTGTCTTAAACTTATTTTTACAATTTTATATGTGTTATATTTCATTTTCTTTCGATTATTTCATTTTTCTTTTGTATTCCGTGTCTTTATGCATTTTAATCGAAACTGTATTTCTGCTTTTATTTATCCGATTTCAACTTCGACTCACATGTATTTTCCCATGCTTGAGCTACGTTTTATTTTAAACTAGATACATCCGTCTTATTTTTCTAAACTTCACTATTTTTTCGATCTTGTTTTGCACTAATTTTACCCATACATTGTACGTAAATTTTCATTCGACATTGTATTTTTAAATTCAATTTTCAAAACGACGCTCTGTTTTTTCGACACTTTAAAATTGTAGCATTTTAAATTCTTTTTACGAGACTTACGGAAACTTAACGTTTACGTACAATTGATCCTACGCGCGCGAACGAAACTTCCGCCGATAGAAGGGAGCGCCGAGGCGGTCGGCCACGCCCCTCAACGGCTCCGCACCAATCGCTGACCTGCAGCCTCGCGCCGAGCTCTGTGTAAAAGACGGTGCGTTTGACTGAACGAGCGCACTCTTGCTCCGTCTCGTCGAACAGACTCAACCATCCACTAGTTAGTCTTGATTGTAAGTATTTCACTTTAAGCGCTGAGTAAATTTTGTTTACTGCAAAAATTCCAAAGTTTTTATTTGAAATCCTTTGTCACTCTTCCTTTTTCTTACAAAGTACCTCTCCCATTTCACCTAATCCACATCCCAGTTCCATGCCTAATTAAACCTGAAACGTTCACGCTCTGGTAGGGCTTCCCGACTCCGTCTTCTCCTGAAACAGCTTCGCAACGACCTTGGGGGCGACTCTAACCCCGAACAGTACAAAACGCGAAGCGAACCTCCCAGAGCCATTTTGAAGTCGATTTTCGTGATTCCTGAGCATTCCCGTTTCCTTATCCAACGCTCCTCTCCTCCGCCAAGGCCTTCCACACCTCGTACCCCCTCCCCCGCAAGCAAGAAAAGGTTGAAGACGACGATGACGTCATCATTATCTTGGACGATGATGATGATGATAATGTCTTCGCGCCTTTGAGCCCTCCGGCTAAGCGGCGGTGTTAAGGGGAGTTGCGAGGTGACGAAGCTTAGGCTGATCTCGACCATCCTCTCCTTCCTGACGACGGAACCTACACTCACGCTCATACACCTTCATCTCACAACAAACTAAACTGGGGCTACGGTTCATTAGAACCGGCCTTATGACCACACTACACCGGGGCTACGGTTCATTAGAACTGGCCTCATCACCACACTAAAGCGGGGCTACGGTTCATTAGAACCGGCCTCATGACTACACTACACCGGGGCTACGGTTCATTAGAACCGGCCTCATCACCACACTAAACCGGGGCTACGGTTCACCAGAACCGGCCTCACTACCCTCGGAGCCACGGTTCATCAGAACCGGCTTCGCCTCGGAGCGACGGTTCATTAAAACCGGCTTCACCACCCTCGAAGCTACGGTTCATGAGAACCTGCTTCGCCCCAGAAGGGGCGGTTCATTTAGAACCGGCTTCACCTCCAGCGACGGTTCCAGAAGCTACGGTTCGCTCGAACCGGCTTCAGACAACACGCTCACCGGCTAAACAACTTAACCAACAACACTGCGACCAACACGATCAAGTCGACACCCCGGCTAGTATCAAATTCACAAATAGTTTTACTGTCGGTAAAAATTTTTTTTTGCTAAAAGTTCTTCATATCAATGTAGAAATTAAATGTAATTACAAAAAAATTAAAAGTTTCTCATAACCATTGTTATAAACAATTCTTGGGGCAAAATATTAAAATGTGAGATTTTTGCGAATTATAATTTACTTCAATCGCCAGAACCACTTTCAGAATTCCTCGAATAACGAAAATAATAATAATAAAATAAAAATGACTTTCAATTACAAAAATATTAGAAACGTTTAAAAACAACCACTGTTATTGACAATTCTTGTGACTAATTATTTAAACTTAAGGTTTTATCAAATTAAAATTTTCTTTGATGGCCAGAATATACCTTCGATAATATTTGGTAAAATGTACAAATCTGAAAATTTATAAATATTTGTTTATAAATATTTGGAATTGGTTTATCCTAATTGTTTATAAATATTAAGGTTGTTATATTTTACTAAATATTATCAAAAATACATTTTTAGGAATATTCGTAGCCATTCTAGCGATTAAAGTAAATTAAAATTTAAAAGAACCTCATATTTGAACATTTTGCCACAAAAATTATTAATAACAACAGTTTTTGTAACTGCTAAAATATTTTTTTGATTAGCATTCATTCGAGCAAAAGCTTAAAATATTTTGAGTGAAAACATTGTTTTCTATGCGAAAGGGCAAGAATTTTGAATTTTTTTATATAATTTGTTTAAAAAAATTCAAATTGTTATATTTTATCAAACATTAATAATTATTTCTTATTTTATGGAATACCTGAAGTCGTTATGGCTATTAAAGGAAATATTCATTTTAAAAAATCTCGAATTTTAACATTTTTCACAAGGATTATTTATAACAATAATTATTATAACCTTTTTAATTAGTTTTGTAACTGAATGTCATTTGTACATTACTATGAAGCACTTTTAGCAAAATTTCCCCATTTGTTACTAAAATTTGTTTCTAACAAATAAATGGAATAATAAACAAATTGTTTGTATTCTATGAGTGACTAAACATTTATTTTAAAAAATATAAGGTTTTACTGATCAGTTATTAAAGCCTAGAAATTTTTTATTTTACAAAATTTGAATTTTTCTATTTCTGAGTGAAAAATTGTTTGAGAAACAAATAGAGGAGACCAAAGTTCGAAGCGTCGGCCTTTTCAGAATTTAATAAAATTTAATTTATAAAAAAATCAAATCGGACCAAAATTGAAGGCTTTTGCAAAAAACTGCGAAGAATTTCAACCTTTAAATTATTTTTGTAAGTTACGAAGGGAAGAGGAAAATAGAAAAGTAGACTTCCTCGAAAAATAAATTAAAATCTACTTTTTTCTAATAGTTAGATATTTCAGTGATATTTAATAATTATTTAACTTAAGTTCAAATGATTCCCTAAAAAGATTATTATTTTTAATAACTATCCTTATCTATATTAATTCCAGATTTTTTCAGAATTTATTTTCTTCGGAAATTTTTTATTTTTTGTCCAATTTTTAACTAGTAAAGTGATAATTCATTGAAGGTAATAGCATTATGTGTTTAAAAAAACTTCTATTGATTATAATTGTTTATAATTATAATCCTCTAACGCCAGTACTAGAAATTTGCTGATTTTCTGTAATTTCAGCTTTTCTTTTCTTTCTCAATAATTAACAATTAATAATTTAGTTGAATTTTAAATAACTGATAATTAATCATTGATAACTTCAATTATTTATTTAACGAAATTGAATTAAAAATTGGACAAAAAGTAGAAAATTTATTAAAAAACAGCCAATTATTATCTTTCTTCTAAGAGAAAATTTCTAGAAGAATGAATTATTCAAATAATTTATTTAATGTTTTAAATATCTGAATAAAGTAGCATTTCATGTATCAGAAATAATCTGCATACAAAAAACGCAAATGTTTTTTTATTAATAAATCAATATTAGAGAGAAGCATATTTTAAACAATCCCTTTCTTGATCGTGAAGACATTTTGCTAAAGGGGGGGGGGGGTATCAAAATATGTTATCAGAATGTGATAAAAAAATATGTTTTTGAAACATTATCAAATATTTTATTTTATTATTTTATTCTTTATTTTTGATTTTATGTATACGATAATTTTTTTGCTTGAATCAATTCTCTTTAAAGATTGGAAAAGAACAAAAATAATGGAATTAAAAAAGCATTAATAAAATTGTATATTATTTACAAGAAATTTTTTAACCACCAAATTTTTTAAGCCTACATTATTTATTAAACTAACTTTAATTGAAAATTGGAAAAAAGTAAACAATCTGGTCTGAGAGAGAAATAAACAAAAATTTCAAGTAGGGGATTTAATCATTTAAATATCTGAATACAGTAGTATTTAATGTAGAAAAAATCCACAAGTAAAAAATGCAAACAAATGATCATTTTCACAAAGAAATCGAAAAAACCATATTTGCACTCATGTTGTTTCTTTCACCAAATATAAACAGACTTATGGTGGTGATATTTATAATGTAAAATTTTATTCGTAATATGTGGCTTTTTTAAAAAAGAAATTTTGATTTTTAATTCGATTTAGCAAATATTGACGATTTATTTGGTTTATTTTTTTGAAAAATGTTATTGACTTTTCATAGGAAATTAAATTTTGTAACGTAGCATTAACCTATTTTATTTATTGTTGAAAATGTATCTTAATGGGTTAAATTTTAAATGTTTCATTGAAAATTCATTTATTTGGTTTATAAATAATTTATTTTCTGTAGAAGATTAATTTTGTTTAGAAAATGATTATTTTGATTAAAAAATCAAATCTTTAGCTAAATTTTGAACACTTTGCTTGAATTTTTTTTATTTTTAGTTAAAAATTCAATTATTTGTTTGAAAATTTACCTTTACGGATACAAAATCAACTATGTAGTTAAAAATTAAATTTGCTAGTAAATAATTTAATTATTTTTTTAACCATAAGATTATTCTATGATGTCTTAAGGCGGATTAAAAATTTATTTTTTATAAAGAAAGTAAAATTTCAAAAAACTTTCGTGAATGCCTTCCCACGTGACACTTTTTGTTATTAGGACCCCCCCCCCCCCTGCGAACTATTTTTTTCTCCAAATTTTGAGCAAAATTTTTATCTAGAAAAAATGATAATTATTTTTGTGAGATTCTTTTTAGTTTTAATTTTATCAATGTATTAAAAATAAACATAGTTTATAGAAAATTCGTCTTTTTAATTGGAAATCTCATCTATTTGGTTTACAAAGCAACAAGTTGTTAAACAAATTTTTTACATAATTTAACATTGTTTGAAAATTAAAATATTCTGTTAAAAATTCAAAATATATAATTATAATTATTCTACATATATGTTATCCTGAGAATAGATTTAAAAAAATTTTACTAATTTTTGGAATATCTGAATTTTTGTATTTTTTCATAGTTTCTAAGATGCTCAAAATTTCTCCAAATTTTCTAAAATTTTTGAAATGTGCAGAACGTTCAAAATTGTTTAACTTTTCAAAATTTCTAATAATTCTGAATTTTCTCAATTGTTAAAAATTGCTCAAATTATTATAATTTGAAAAAATTAAAAATATCTTACGTGTATTATGATTTTGGTGATCTCTGAGGGTATTGTAAAAATTCACAGAATTTTCATTTCTTCTTGTATTCACAGGAGTTCCTAAAGAAGTACCCCGTTCTAATTCTGTAAAAAAAATGAAAAATTAGGAGTCTCTTGCTAACAGTCCAAATTTTAATTAAAAAAAAATAAAACGAAAAAGCACTTTTAATATATCTCAGCAATGACCTTAACTCCTAAAAGTTTTATCAATAAATGTTATTATTCATATTCATCATATTCATATTGTTCACGAAATTCACGAAAATCACGGAATTCGTGAAATTCGTGGAATTAAAGGAATATGCGAAACTTGTGGCATTCGCAAAATTCTCGCAATCGATGGAATTTAAGGAATTCACGGAATTTATGGAAAAACAGGAATTTACTCAAATCACGAAATTCAAAGAATTCACGGAATTCGAAAAATTTGACGGGGTTTAGTGAATTCTCAGAATGCATCGATTTCAAGGAATATATGAAATTCATGGAATTCACGGAATTCCTAAAATTCACGAAAATAATGGAATCAGTGGAATTCAAGACATTCACATAAATCTTGGAAATGAAGGAATTCAAGAAATTTATGGAATCTACGGAATTCCAGGAATTCAAGGACTCAAAGGAATTCACGAAAATCACGGAATCGTGAAATTCGTGGAATTAAAGGTATTCTCCAAAATACTTGTGGCATTCACAAAATTCTCGCAATTAATGGAACTCAAGGAATTCATGGAAAAATTCACGGGGTTTAGTAAATTCTCGGAATGCATCGATTTGAAGGAATATACGAAATTCCTGGAATTGGCGGAATTTGTGAAATTCACGAAATTCATTGAATTCACGAAAATAATGGAATTAGTGGAATTCAAGCAATTGACATAAATCATGGAAATGAAGGAATTCACGAAATTTATGGAATATACGGAATTCACGAAATTCAAGGACTTAAGGAATTCACGGAAATCACGGAATTCATGAAATTCATGGAATTAAAGGAATTTGCGAAACTTGTTGCATTCGCAAAATTCTCACAATTAATGGAATTCAAGGAATTCATTGAATTGAAGTAATTCGCGGAATTTATGGAATCACAGGAATTCACTCAAATCATAAAATTCAAAGAATACACGGAAATCAAAAAATTGACGGGGTTTAGTGAATTCCCGGAATTCATCGATTTTAAGGAATATACGAAATTCCTGGAATTGACGGAGTTTATGGGATTTATGGAATGCACGGGATTCACGAAATTCAAGGAATTAAAGGAATTTGCAGAATTTACGGAAATGAAGGAATTCACGAAATTTAACGTATTTTCGAAATTCATGGAATTTATGACATTCAAAGAATTCTTGATTTCATGGAATTCAAAGAATTCACAGAATTTATGGAATCCGTGGAATTAATAGAATTCGCGGAATTAATGAAATCGGAAGAATTTGCGGAATTTCTGGAGTTACAGGAATTCACTCAAATCACGAAATTCAAAGAACTCACGTAAATAAAAAAATTCACGGGGATGAGTACATTCTCGGAATTCATCGATTTTATGCAATACACGAAATTCGTGAAATTTACGAAATTCATGGAATTCACGAAAATAATAGAATAAGTGAAATTCAAGGAATTCACATAAATCATGAAAATGGAAGAATTCACGAAATTTAGGGAATTTTACAAATGCATGGAAATCGAAGAATTAGCAGATTTCAAGAATTCACAGAATGCATTAAATTGAATTAATTTACGGAGTTAATGGGATTCATGGAATGCATGGAATTCACGGAATTCATGGAATTCATGGAATTCGTGGAATTTATGACATTATAAGAATTCTTGACATTAAAAGAATTCTTAAATTCATGGAATTCAAGGGATTCAAGAAATTTACAGAATTCAAGGAATTTACAGAATTCAAGGAATTTACATAAGTCAAGGAATTTACAGAATTCAAGGAATTTACAGAATTGAAGGAATTTAAAAAATTCAAGAAATTTATAGACTTCAAGGTATTTACACAATTCAAGGAATGTACAGAATTCAAGAAATTTACAGAACTCAAGGAATTTACAGAATTCGAGGAATTTACAGAATTCATGGAATCCGTGTAATTAATTGAATTCGCGGAATTAATGAAATTGAAAGAATTCACGGAATTTATGGAATTGCAGGAATTCGCTCAAATCACGAAATTCAAAGAACTCACGAAAATCAAAAAAATCACGGGGGTTAGTGAATTCTTGGAAATCGTCGAATTTAAGCAATACACGAAATTCTTGAAATATTCAAAATTCATGCAATTTGCGAAATTAATGGAATTAGTGGAATTCAAGGAATTCACAAAATTTAGGGAATTCGCCGAATGCATGAAATTCAAGGAATTAGCGGAATTCACGTAATTTAAAGATTTCACAGAATTCATTGAATTAAATGAATTTACGAAGTTTATGGGTTTCACGGAATGCATGCGCTTCACGGAATTCCTGGAATCAAAGAAATCCTAAGAATTCACGGAGTTCAAGGAATTTACCAAATTCACGGAATACGCTTAATTCATCGAAATCAAATATTGACGGAATTCAAGGTATTTACGAAACACGTGTAACGCCCGGAATTCGCGGAATTCTTGCAATTCGTGGAATTCACAGATTTCAAGGAATTAAAGGAATTAAAGGAATTTATGGAAAGGAAGGATTTCACGAAATTATTTTATTTGTGGAATTTAAGGAATTTAAGGAATGTACAGAATTCATGGAATTCGCGGATTCATGGAATTCAAAAAAATCTTGGAAGACCTTGAATGCCATACATCACGTGAATTCCGTAATTTCCATTAATTCCATGAATTCTCGAATTCCATTAATTCCGTGAAGACCATTAATTCCAGAAATCTCTTAAATATTATGAATTCCTTCAGTTTCGTGAATTTTTTAGATTTCGTTAATTCGTTGACTTTTGTGAATTCCTTGAATTCTATAACAAAAATTAATTGGAGATTTATTTCGAATTAGAGGTGGCTCAAGCCCCATCAAGCTTAACGCGTATTTCCCATGAAAAAAAACTTTTTTTAATTAAAAAATCACCCCATACATCTGTTTTATAATAACCCAGAAAAAAACCCATAACTAAAAAAAATGATTTTACGAGTTTTGAGTAATTTCCCCTTTCAATACGAATGGAACGACTTGTTTTTTTTTCAAATTTTCCACTTTTTGTCCAATCTTTAGTCAAAGTGTGGTTCATTAATGTTTGCGAAATTAACTGTTGAAGCAATTTAGTATTATTTTTGCTAATATTATCTTTGAATAATGCTAGAAATTGCGGTTTTTTCTTAAATTTCATCATTTTTTCCCTCTTTAGTTGAAGTGACTTAATATTCAATTAATTGTAGCAAAAATAATTGTTTAAACAAGTTATCATTGTTTATAGGCGTCTTTGTCTATATTGATTGTAGATAGTTGTTTTTTCCGAATTTTTTTTAATTTTCGTAAATATTTCAATTTGAGTGAAGCAATAATGAATTCAAGTTAACAAAACTGAATTGTTTAAAAAGTTAGTTATTATAGTAGATAATGTTTTTTTGCTTAACAATTTATTTTTTTTCGTAAATATTTTTTGCTGAACTAAGGGGGGGGGGGAGCTCATAACGAAATATGTTCGATTAAAAATTTTTCTTTTCATAGGCTCTGAAATGAGCTTCTGGTTTCAAATTTAAAAAAATATATTTTACAATTCATTTACTTTTGATTAGGATAGCTTTGTTGCTGAAAATAACATTCTTAAACATTCATAAAAGACAAAAATTAATTGGTAAAAAGCAGTAAAATATTATCTAAAAAGTGATTCTTGTTGAGGTTCACTTATTATTTTTTCCTAACTAAAAAGTCAAATGAAAACTGAATATTACAGAAAAAAACTTTCCAGCATTACTCCAATTGAATATAGTTATTAACAATAATAATATTTTGTTTAAATAATTATTTTTGATAAATTGAAATAATGAATAACTCAAATCTACTTTAAAAATATAGAAATATCTGTAAAATCGAACAAAAACCTTAACTTTCCAGCATTACTCAAATTTAATATTATCAATAAATTTAAATACATAACGTTGTTAAGTTTAATTAACTATATAAACCTCTCTTATTTAAAATTTAGCAAAAAGTAGACATTTTTTTCAAACCGCGGCCTTCTATGTGTATTCTAAGAAAAAAATGATAAAAACATAATAAATTGTTTGAACAATTTATTTAAACATCTTATCAGTATGAAGTAGTGTAATTCTAAATAAAATTGATAAAAATTAATTTTTTCCTGCGGCTTACGCCACATCTAAACCTTCTTTCAAATAGAAAAAAAAAATATTTTTTTTATGAATTTAAAAAAATTTCCTAGCAATATGGTTGAAAATTTGGGAGGGAGGGAGAGGGGAACATGAACCCCTCAAGTATTCGTAAAATATTTGTGAGATCTGGGGCAGTCCATAGACTGTTTCGTTGACAATTAAAATTTTTTTTTGAAAATTATTTTTTGAGTGGAAGTTCATATCCTTGGTTGAAAAAGTAGTTTTTTAAAAAATTTTATTCACATTTTATAGATAATTAATTTTTTTGCATATTATTTATCCATGCCATTTCTTGCCTGAAATTTAATTTTTTACTTTATTATTAAAGTAGTGGGCTAAAATTTTTTTGTATTTAAGTATTCCATTCTCGCTTAAAAATTGATATTTTTAATTGAAAGTTGATATTTTGTGATTGAAAATTCATGTTATTTCTTTAAATTTCATCCTTTTTGGTAAACAACTAATTTTCTTTATTTAAAATTCATCCTTCTTTGTTGAAATCATTTTTGTAAATTAAAATAAAAACTCTTTTTTGCGTTTTTTTCATTTACAGGTTCCTCATTTTAGTTTAAAATTAACTCGTAATGTTTAAATTCGATTTTGTTTTTAAAAATGCATATTTTAAGTTGAAAATTAAATTAATTAAATAAAAATTTAACTATTTTGCTACAAATGAAACTATTTGTTTGAAAATTTAACTGCTCTGATGAAAATTTATTTAATTTCAATAATTTGCTTCAAAAATTGTCTCTTTCAATGAAAAATTTAATTGAAAAATTAATTTTTTATTTCTATGTTAGCAATTCATCATTTGTTTCGAAAACTCAACTGTTTTGTTTGAAATTCATTTTTCCTTTGGTAGATAATAAATTTTTTCGCTGAAAATTTAAGTATTTCATTTTGACTGGAAAATTGATATTTTAAATTCAGAAGCGTTACATTCTGGTTGAAAAAATTATTAATTATCTTAAAAATTCATCTTTTATGGTGCAGATTTTATTTTCTTGCTTAAAAATGTATCGTTTTTGGCAAAAAATCAAATTGTTGGATTGCGATATCAACTGTTACAAACTTCGTTTAAATTAATATGTTTTTATTGAAATATTAATTGTTTGACATAAAGTTGTAGCACTTTGTAAAAAAAATTAACTTTTTTATTATAGCTGTAATTTTATCTCTTTGCTTTTAAATAAATTTTCATGGTGAAAATTCTACTTTTTTATGGAAAATTCAAAAGATTGGTGCAAAATTGCACTATTTGGTTGAGTTTTGGGTTGTAAATTAAACTTTGTTGCACATAATTCGTTTTTTTTGCTTTAAAATTCAAATTTTTTGTTTGTAGATCTTTAATTTTCTTGGCGGAACGATTTGGTTAAAAATTTTTGTTTTGTTAAAATTTTTTTTTCGTCTGAAATTTTAGTTATTCCTTTAATCTTCTTGTTATATTTTATATGTTAAAAATTAAACTGCTCGGTAAACATGTACTTTCTTTGTTGCAAATTAATTTTTTTGTTTAAAAATCAATCTGGTTTATTTATAATTAAAAAGTATGTAGAACTATATAATATATTATATATAATATATTTTTGTTAAAAAGTCGCCTTCATCGGTAGACAAATATTTTTCATGAAACTAACTTTCTAGTTAAGAATTCAAAAATTTGGTTTAAAAAATCATCTTCTTTTTTTAAATTTCATCTTTTTTGATGTAAATGTTCTTTAGAAATTCAACAGTTTTGATAAAAATCTGTTTATTTTTGGAAAATTGAACTATTTTGTGAAATTCTTCATTTTTGTTAAACAGTTTAAATATTTTGTTAAAAAATTATTCTTTTGTATTGGAAATTCATCTTTCATAGTGGAAAAGTCATCCTTATTTGTTGAATTTCGCCCCTGAAGAAAGTTTTTTTTTTGCCTTAAAAATTGTACTATTTTTCTAAATCTAACTATTTTCTCGAAAACTCTTATTTTTACCAGAAAGCTCATTTATTTGGTTCTCAAAGAAAAAAGCTGGTCCAATTTTATTTTTAATTTGCCTTTTAGTGCATTTTGTTAAAATCCCGAAATATTTACGTCTTTAATCTCAGGAATTTAAATAGTTTCGTATTAAATTAAATATTTAATCTAAATTAATTTTATTCAACAGAATTTATAAACGTAAAGTCAGTGTTGAGCTAACGGTTTGATATTTATTTTATTTTTTTTGAAGATAAAAAATTATTGTATTTTTATAAATATAATTAAAAATATATTATTCTAATGATTTTTGCTTCAATTCAGATGATGAAGGGAAATCCGAGATTGAAAAAACCACAAGTTCTAAATTTTTAAAAAAATTTCTGATAAAAATTATAAAAAATTTGACTGATAATCACTTTAACGATAATTTTAAGAATTTGTAGATAATTAAAATTTTCTTTGACAAACATTACAATGTTTGGCTATTTGTTAAGTTAATTTGTCCTCTGCACAAAGAGCACTTTAAAATTAAGTGTATTTAAAATAAAAAAAAATTGACTGATAATTTTTTCATTTAATAATATATCGGAAATTTATTTTAAAAATGTTCTACAATTTCCAAAAAAAAAATTAATTTGCAAACCTATCAAACTGCCTCAAATTTTCTAAATGTCTAAAATGTTCAGAATTTTTAAACTTTTCAAAATTTCTGAAATTTCTTAAATTAAAAATGTCTTAAATTTCCTAAATTTAAATTTCTTAAATTTCTTAAATTTTTAAATTAAAAATTGCTGAAATTATAATAATTTTTAAAATTTAAAACAAAATTTTAATTATCTTACCCCTGGCTAGATGGATTTGATACGCATCACTGTCCTCATAGCGACTTGGTCTTGATTCTGTAAACAAAAATGAAAATTTAGAACACTAAAAAACAAAACAGAAAGTATTGGGATAAAAACGAAACTTTTTGATTGAAATTTAATATTTTTAGGCTAAAAACTAGAATGGTCCAAAAATGAATTAAAATTTTTTTAAATTAATTTTTATGGAAACACCCCAGAAATTTGTTTGAACTCACACATAAATAAATGCAAGCTTTTTGTTAAAAAAAATTATAGCTATCGTAAGCCCCATAAATGAAACAGATATTTCACATAAGAAAAAAATAAATTTTTTCACATCATTTTCAGAATCCTCAATATTGTTTCAATCGAGTTGAAACTCATCATTTCTCTTAAAAATTAGCCATAGAAAAGGAATAAAATATCACTTCTTGAATATAAATACCATAAGTCTGTTTTATAGGGCCCCAAAAAACACCCATAAGTGAAAAAATAGATTTTGTAAATTTTTGAAGTTAATTACGCCTTTTTTTATCGTTTTTTTACTGCTGTTATAAGCCACGGTTTAAAGATAAGAAACACCGAACGAACCGTGGACTGTTTCCCTTTTGAGCACCGCTTGAGAATTTTGTAGAAAGTTTTCAAGCGATGATCAACGGGTCAAGTTCAGCATTCTTCGGTACTTCAGAACGATTTTTGCTTGCTCCTCCTGTTATTATTCAGCTCCTAAAGAAA
>JAAAKG020079491.1:0-11835 GCA_010014905.2 Druon quercuslanigerum | reverse complement strand
GGGGGGGGGGAGAGAGGAGGAGAGGGGGGGGGAGAGAGGGGGTGAGGAATATTTGGGTGTGGGAGGGGGGGGGTAGGGGGTATGCTGTTGAACGTTTTATTTACTTTTCAATAGGTTACTTTACTAATAATATAATTAACGCGTTATGGATATTTGTTTTGTTTAAATACTGCAATGAATGGAAAAAATTTAGAAATGACTCTTTACTGTTTATTAATAAATTTTTTTAAAACAAAATTTGGAATAAAAGTTTTTCTTCGTACACATTTTTTTCTGCTTGGTATTCTTTTCCCGATCATATTCATATTCCCTACAGTTTTTAAATGCAGTATAATAATAAAATACTTCTTTTTTAAAAGAAAAATCCCTTAAATAATACTATTTGACTTTTTTTCATAACCGAAATACCAATCCAAACATAACCTAAAATCTTAAATTTTCATATTTTACGAAAAAAACAACTTTATAAAACCTTTTTTTACTCAATTTCTTGCCTTGTCATCAAGAACAATATTTATTATTTGCTTGAAAAATCGCCAATTTTGCTAAAACTAATAAAAACTAAACTTCATCAAAAAACATTTTTTTGTTATTAAACATTCATTATTTTATTAAAAGATTCGTTTTTTTCATTTAAAATTCGGTTTTAAAATTTTATTTTCAAATTGTGAAAAATTCATTATTTCAATAAAAACTTAAAATACTAGAGTAAAAGTTCAAGTGCTTGATTAAAAATAACTTTTTTTAGATAAAGGTTCATCTTCGTTTTTTTAATTAAAAATGCAACTATTTGGTTAAAAATAACCCTTTTTATCGAAAATGCATACTTTTGTGTTTGAAAAACAACTATTTTACAGAAAAAATCCTCTTGAGACATAAAAGTTTAACATTTTAGGTGATTGATTTTTTCTTGACTAACAAAGGTTTGTTTAAAAATAATTCTTTTTGTTTGGGAAATTCATTATTTTATTTTAATTTCATCTCATTGGTTAAAAATCTGACTATTTTGTTAAAAAATCATTTCTTTTTGTTTTTTATTTTCGGTTGATAGTTTGTCTTAATTAGTTTACATCCTATTAAATTTTTTTTTTGAGAATTCACTTTTGTGGGCTAGAAACTGAACTATTTGGTCTAAAAGTCAACAATTTTTTAGAAAATTAACTATTCATTTTTTCAATAATACTGTACAATTAAATGGATAATACATATATATATATATATAACTCATGTACGTATAGACATATTATTAGTTAACTTTGATAACACTTTGCGACCATAAGAACTTTTGTTCAGGACCTAAAGATCTATCATTTCTCGCAGTTTCGTACAATTTGACCGAATTTTTTTTCCATGCATGGGGTACGGGGTTCTTTTTTAATGTTGTTCTAAGAACTTTAGTTTTGCACCAATAATAGAATAGTTCAATATTTAGTAAAAAAATTCAATAAAGAAGAGAACGGTTGTTCAAGAAAATAGTTCGCACTTAAACCAAGAAGTTGCTTTTTCAATCAAGAAGATTAATTTTCTATTAAAAAGACAAATTTACAAAAAAAATCCGCCTGCGTGCGGGCACATTATCATCGCGCGCTATGCGTGCGGCTCGTCTTCCTCTTGCGCTCCGCGCTCGGTTTTTGTATATTGTAATTTGGTGATAGTGAATTCTCTTTTGTTAAATCTCCTTCGGCTTTAACGCACACATTCTTATCACGTATATCATGCTTCGAACTCGAATTTGTCCCTCAAATTATACATTATTTCCATAAATGTATATTAGTATAATTAATAAAATGCATTTATATTAAAACAGAGACAGTGTTATTGACTCATTTAAAAAATGCGCATTCTTTAAAAAAAATGTTACTATTAAAAATTTTACTTTCAACTAAACAGTTTACAGCAAAATATATAAGTTTTTGACCAAACTGTTGAGTTTGCAACTTAAAACGATAAATTTTCAACCAATAATGGAATAGTGCATTATTTAGTTAAAACAGTTAATTTTCAACAAAAAAGAATGGTTTTTCAAAAAAATTACATCTTCAAACAATACATTAAATGTTTAAAAAAGTAGTTGAATTTCCATTCGAGTATTCGAATTTTTTACCATAAATGATCAATTTTCAACCAATAATGTAATGACAAAATTTTCATTTCCAAAAATTGAGTTTAAATTTTTTTAATACGAATTTAAAGAAAACATATTTCGTATTTAAATGGAAAAACGAGTAAAAGAGGACATTTTTTAAAAAAGGGAAAAAGAGGAATTCTTTTCTAAAAATGGATAAATATGAAAAGGGGTAAAGGGTGTAAAGTCTATTTACTTCTTTTAATTGTAAGATAAAGTAACTACATTTTCTTTCAAACATTTAAAAAAAATGATTTTAACATTGATATATTCCATATTTGAGGTTCTATAAATGACAATAATATACAAATAGAGATAAATTTTCAAGGTTAAAAATTTAAACTTCGTCGTTTATGGATTTCTGTTTAACCCATTATTTAATCACGTTTGACTTTTCATGTACAGAAATATACCGCAGTTAACATTAAAATCACGACCAACAATGGTTAATAATCTGCATCTATTGTTAAAATTGGCATAAAATTAACTGCTAATTTTGTACGACACATATGCAATATGTGACACATATTTAATGTAATCAAACCAACGAGTTTGCATCAGTAGAACATCGAACTTTTGACCTAAAACTTTTGCATCAGAGACATTACAATACCGCATATTTCAAGACAAATTATTTTCTCTGAATTTCGAGTCCCGATTTGTCCACTTGAAGACTGGATCATCGAAATGACAGTCCTTGGTTCTCATGCATCTATTTCGATTTCTAAAGATTTTACGTGCTCGGATATCCATTAGAAAAAATGTTTCCGATTTTCCACTTGAAAAGATTCATGAGGCCGAAAGCTCTCATAAATCCGCGCACGATTTCAGTGAAAACTCAATTTATCCACAGTATCTAACTTTTGTCATGGAAATTGCCAATGAAAGTTCGCTTCAATAATTCAAAATATATGTCACTTTTTTTAGCGATTACGCTATTTTAAAACTATTTAGAAAAAAAATTATACTTAAGAAAATTTTTTAACATTTGCCGGCTGATGGCCACTTTTTCCTTACTATTGCTTGGAAAATTTTAAAAATGTTTCACTAATTTTGCCGAAAAAGTTTAATTTGTAAATTTATTTAGGACTCATCAAAAATAACGTCAGAAAATTAGGGTGTTGGGGGCAGATTAATAAAACCTAACTGTATGTTATGAAAGAAAATATTTAAATTTTAAATATAAAATAGTTAAATTGAGTCAAAAAGGATAAATTTATAACAAAATAGTTTAAAAAAACAGTTTCATGTACAACAAAATAGTTCAATTTTCAACAAAAAACATACATTTTTAATACATTAGATTAACTTTTAACCAAAAAAGATTAATTCTCTACGAAATCCATAAATTCCTAACCAAAAAGTTAAATTCTCAACCATGTTGATTTATTTCCAACAAAAAATATTTTAATGTAAAATAAAAAATCAGATGAATTTATTCAACCAAAAACTAATTTTCAACAAAATACATAAATCATCAACTATAACAGATAAATTTCTCAAAAAAAGGTTGCACTTTTACCTCAAAAAATTGGTTTCCCCCAAAAATACCAATTTTAAAAAAATACACAAATTTTGAAACAGATAGTTAAATAAAAAAAAATATATGTATAAATTTCAACCGAAAACAGAATAGATCAATTTTCAGATTGAAAGGTGACTTACAAACAATAAGCACAACTGATTACCATCCAGTTCAGTTCAACGGAAAGAGGAGCAGTAATAAATTAAATAAATAGTTGCAAAGAAATTAAATCCTAAAACAAACAAATGATTTTTCAACAAATAAGATCAATTTTCTACCCAAATAGATGAATTTTTAACAAAAGCTAAACAAATTCACGATAATATTGCGAATGTTTTAGACAAAAGTTGAGAATTTTTAACAAAATAGTTGAATCCTGAACTAAAATGATGAATTTTTAATGAACAAGATTAATTTTTTACTCAAATATATCAATTTTCGACAAAATACATTATTTTTCTATCAAATAGTTGAATTTTTAATTCATAAAGGATACATTTTGGATCAAAAATAGAATAGTTACATTTTAGGACTTGTCTGTTCGTCCTAACAAAATGGGGAAGTTGAAAAAGGTGGTGTACTTGTCCCGGATTTCAGGATGACGAAAATATGCGTAAATTTGCAGATAAAAAGATTATTTTTAACCAAGAAAAAAAGAATAAAAAAAATTATTTTAAGAAAATAGTTACTTTTTTAAACTAAAAGTTGAATTTTCTACCAAAATAGTTGAACCTTAGCCTTATTGTAGAATTGTCACTCAAATTTTCTGAAAAAGAGCTGAATTTCCAATAAAAATAGCTAAATTAGAAAAAAGACTAATTTTCAACAAAAATACAGGAATTTCCAAAATATTTAAATTTTAAACTAATGGGATGAAGCTTTAACCCAAAAAATGAATTTTTAAAAAAGCAGTTCAACTTTCAACCAATTAGTTGAATTTTTTACCTAAAAATGTGACTTTAAAAAACTATTGCAATTACAATAAAATAATTAAAATTTCAACCAAATAGTCTAATTTTAAACTAAACTAGATTAATTTCAAACCAACAATATTACGGTAGGCCTTTAACCAAAAATGTTTTTCATACAGGGGTGTTCTTGTTAGGTTATATTAATTCCGTTTACATTTCAGCAAAATGATGAGAAAACTGTGAAATTTCTTAAAAACAGGGAAAAAACAGAATTTTTGAAAAAAGAAAAAGATTTCTTTCAAAGTTCGAAAACTTTAAACAAATGTATTATCAGGAAACGTACAACCCCCCTCCCTCCCCATACAATTTATAACGTAACTATCAGAGTTTTGGGACTACTGTAACACTTACCGACCGAGCAAGGTTTAGTTCCATGCTGAGTTACTTACACCATGTAATAACTATCGGCCGGTAATGCAGATTTACTATCGGTCGGCAATGCAAATTACTACTATTTCTCAGGCTTCAGTCGTTAAATCTGGAGCCTAACTTACCAATCGAGTGTAAATACCTACCCAGTAACAGATGGCGCCACTGTGAAATTAGTCAGTACTTTCTTCCAGCAATAGTATCAATCTATCAACAGTCGGTCATGCATGTATCAACTGTGAATTGCTGATCAGTTTGCCAATACCTTATAGCAAAAACGGTGTGTCACACCAGTATGCGCTGGAATTTCTCCCAACGTCCACAGATTTTCCTCTGTTTCTGCACAATACTGAGAGTTCCGATACAAATAGCGGAAGAAGATATCAGTGACCTACCCCACTGACCTGTACGTGGAACGCTGCGCATTCGCAATCTAATTATGTAGCGTGGACCAATCTACAGTTTATCAATTTAAATTTCGCGCGTTTAGACCTTGTGGCTATTGTTAAGAATTTAATTCATAAAAACAAATCAATCTTAGAAAGTGAGATTTAGCGCATGTCCGATAGTCTGGAAAAGTAACTTACTGGATTTTTTGCGACTTTCAGCGTATTATATATAAAAATCTCGAGTATTATGCGCAACTTAGAAACCCTATGGTGCACGCATAATTTATGAACTTTTGAAACTATGCATATTGACTTGCAACTAATAGGAGAGGAAACTGAGATTAAACACACATTTTTATTAACTTACTAATAATGTTTATTCAAAGACAATCTTCATTAAGTTTTTCAAAAATGGATCTTATTTATTAGAAAAAATCTTTTCATTTACATAAATCTTAAACTATATTTATAGGAGTATTTACACAAATATTATATGTTTTTGACGTAATTTAAGAATAACTGCTTGATAATTAGGGGTTTATAGTGAACTGTTATCATAAAAACAAAATTTCAAGTCATATACACGATCGTTTGGATCCGTATGATGTAATATTGACCGTTTAAGAGAGGATAGCTCCTTCTTCTCTTTATCGTCATCCTCATTCTCCTCCCCCGGCCAAAAGTAATGTTTGACCTTAAAATCCGGGAAATAATGGTACAAAAGTGCAATGGAAAATATTTCTTTCAAATTTTCGTGCATTTTTGTAACTTTTATTTAGAATCAATATTAGGTGAATCGAGGTGAAATTCAACTTTTTTCATTACAATTAAGTTATAAAATAGAAATGAATAATAATTTTTTTTAACTTTACCCCCATTTGTCTTTTTTATAGGGTTCTAAACAAAAACCCATAAGTGAAAAATTGGGTTTTGCGAGTTTTGGCGCTAATTATAATTTTTTTGTATCTTTTTTACAAACGAATGGCCATTAATGCATGAAATACTACCTTTAATTGATAATTAGATGTATAATAAATTATTTAAGCAATTTATTATTGGTATTAAGAATTTTTTCTTTTGATATAATCATAAAGTTGCGGTTTTACGATTTTTAAAACTTGTTTAAATCTTTTGAGTTGGAGAGAGGTAAAAATTAATGCAATTGAATAAAAGCATAATCATTTAAATAAAATGATTATTGTTTATGATTATCTGCTCGTATAGTAATGCTAAATATTTGCGGCTTTTTATGAAACTTTCCACTTTTTCATAATTATCATAATTACCTTTTTGTATAATAATTCTAGATAGTTGCGATTTTTCCTGATATTTTTAACTTTCTGTCGACTATGGAAATATCTCCTTTATAGAGATTAAGAATTTATTTTGGTCATACGTTCAATGTATGGATATATGTTTATTCAAGTAATTAAATAAATAAATTAACGTTAAATTAACGTAAAAACACACATTTTTGATAAAATTCAATTTTTACATATAATAATACACTTTCACATAAAATAAATTGAGTAAATAATTTAAATCGTTACCTGAAACAATTCATTTGATGGCATTAAAAACACAAAGAAAGCCAGCTTTCAAACAGAAATATTTAAAAATATTTTTTTGTGTTGTTTATACATTATGTGTCATTATTACCGGTTCTACAATCTCTTTTGTGTCCAGTTATCCGCGTTTTAGGTCTTCTGCTAGTTTCACCTATGTAAATCTTAAAACACATTTTACATTTTATGAGGTACACAACACCCGATAAATTTTCTATTGACTCTAGATCTTTTTTTGTATTGTTGTACCAATTCTCTAATTTATTATTGTTTTTAAAATATACGTTTATATTACATTTTTAAGGAGAACTTGTAATTCTTTCTGATAAACTTGTATGTACGGAAGAATTAAACTTTTATCGTTTTTTTTTTTTTGTAATGTTTCTAAGCATTTTCACTTTTTGATTTTACTAGAATTGTTATGAATTTCTTGTGTTCTTTCTTTAATTATACTATTTATCGTCAATTAAATTTTTTATTAGTCCTATTTTTTGTTCAGAAGGATGGTGTGAGTTGTTATTTAAATACTGGCCAGAAAAGGTTGGTTTTTTAGAACAGTTTGTAAGAATTAGTCCTTCATCTTTTTTTATCATGACAAATCAAGGTAGTTTAGAGTGTTGTTTTCCTCAATCTCATAAGTAAATTGGACGGATTCATCGATGCCAAAATCCTTAAACCAGTTCAACGTGCTACAGATTCATTTTTAAAAGATATTTGGAATTTTAGAGAAAAAATAAAACACGTAAAAATTCTTTCTTCCCATTCCATGGTGTCTCTGGATGTGGTCTCCATGTTTGACAATATACCTCTAGATTTGGCGATGTAATGTGTAGAAGAAAAATTAAATCTATATAGAAATTTAACCAAAATTTCAAAAAACGAAATACTTATCGGATTTAGAACAGTTTTCAACAACACAGATTTTTCTTTTAATAAATTCTATTACAAACAAACATCAGGCTGCCCAATGGGGTCTCCATTATCTTCAGTCATCGAATATCGTATTAGAAGTCATAGAATCTAGAGCGTTATCACTTTTAAAATTCAAGCCACTGTCTTTTTAAACGTTATGCAGATGATGTTTTTGCTATAATTCCTACTGAAAAAATTCAAGAATTTGTCAACGTGTTTAACAGCATCGATGAATCGGTCCAATTTACTTATGAGATTGAGGAAAACAACACTCTAAACTACCTTGATTTGTCAGTGATAAAAAAAGATGATGGACTAATTCTTACAAACTGGTATAAAAAACCAACCTTTTCTGGCCAGTATTTAAATAACAACTCACACCATCCTGTTAAACAAAAAATAGGATTAATAAAAAATTTAATTAACAGAGGAATAAAAGTTAGTGATGTTCAGTTCAGAAAAGACAATATTAAACAAATCAAAGAAACTTTAATTATCAACAATTATCAATTACCCCTTATAAACAGTATAATTAAAGAAAGTACACATGAAATTCATAACAATTCTAGTAAAAGTAAAAAGTCAAAATGGTTAGAAACATTACAAAAAAACGATAAAAGTTTAATTCATTCGTACATACAAGGTTTATCAGAAAGAATTACAAGTTCTCTTTAAAAATTTGTCGGGTGTTGTATACCTCATAAAATGTAAAATGTGTACTAAGATTTACATAGGTGAAGCTAGCAGAAGACTTAAAACGCGGATAACTGAACACAAAAGAGATTGTAGAATCGGTAATAACAACACGGGCCTATCTCAACATGCTTGGTCCTTTGATCATGATTTCGATTTTGATTTTAAAAACATCAGAATTTTAGCAAATCAAATCATGACATATAAGAGAAAGATTATAGAATCCATCTTCATTATTAAGTACAATAATTTGTGCGTTAATCTACAAACGGAAAGAATGCACATTAATGATGTTTATCAGTGCTTATTAAATTGATTTGGTTTTTCAAATTCAAAGATTTTGGCGGGTGCTGTGACTTTAGTTATAATAAATACAATTACTCAATATCTAATCATATAATGAAATGTGACGTCATATCACCTTCTCTGTATGTTTTCTCAAAATGTCGTCCTGGCTCAGTTCACAATATTGTACTGTTATAATTTTTCCTTCTCCGAAAATAATGACCTACAGAATTTTTAGACGAGTAGTCTCCTGTTTAAAGAGGATGACTACATAAGTTTTTAATAATGTATAAACAATACAACAAAATATTTTTAAATAGTTCTGTTTGAAAACTGGTTTTGTTTGTGTTTTCAATTTCATTGAACGAATTGTTTCAGGTGACGATTTGAAGTATATACTCAATTTATTTTATGTGAAAGTGCATTATTAAATGTGAAAATTGAATTTTATCAAAAATGTATGTTTTTACAGACACTTTTGTATTGATGTTAATATCTTGAAGAAGATCCAAATACGGGTCGAAACATTGATTTATTTATTTAATGACTTGAATAAACATATATACATATATGGAACGTATTACCAAAATAATTTCTTAATCTCTATAAAGGAGATATTTCCATATCAATATAACGTTCAAAAAAAGGATAAAGATACTAATTGATGCAAGTTAACAAAAATAATTATTTAAACAATTTCTTGTTATTTACGACTATTTCCTCTTAGTTAATCGCTAGAAAGTGGCGGGGATGAATTTAAGCTAACAAGATTTTTTACTTGTAACCGTAACATTTTGGTCTGGTTCATTACTGGCGCTGTTCAGCGATCCATGAACAATAAAAGTTCTAAGCTTAAACAGCAAAATTTTATTTTATAACACAATAAGTAAAAGTTAGTGGGTGTCTAATAAAAATAATTTTTGTACAAGCAGCTAACAAGCGTGCGATGAAAAACAGGGAATGCAAAAAATTAGCCAGAGACGGTAAAAATAATATAAAGATTAATGACCTATTTAACTTTTAGGCAAAAACTGGGGCAAAATCAACCACCGGGAACAATTTAATTGCAGACAATTTTTATTTCACAGACTTAATTTTAGTATATTGGGATTGGGAAACAGCTATAAAATAGATTTGGAATCAATTTTAGATAACAAAATTTGAGATCTTTCAAATAATAGCGCAATTAGATATAGAAAAAGAGAGTCGTGCGAAAGCAGACATCTAAACGCAGAATTTAAATCCTTCGGATTGCTTAAAAATCAGAAATATAAAATTTATTATTATTTTTCAGTTTATAAATTTATGTGACAATCAAAATGTTTTTAACTGTACAATACAATTTTGATTTTGTCAATATTGAAGGCACCTGATTTAACATTGTACACTTTTAAGCCTTTTTAATCTCGAAGAAATGGATTCTCTAATATTTTAGGCTTTTACTTCTTAGTTATTTAATTTTAAAAACTGTTCTTGCCTATAATCTTGTAAATGTCTTTGACACCACTTCTAATCTTTCGAAATTCTCTAAAATTACCTAGAATTCCTTAAAATTGGAAAAATCCCCTGAAATAATTTGAAAACCAACATTAAGTAAGTAATTCAATCATTCGTGCAGAGTTTCTCTATTTATTTGCATCACTTTGTGCATTTGTTTTAACATTATTTCATTTAATTGCAAATTTCTTGTAACTATTTTTCTAGAATCGAGAGAAAATGATTAGAAATTCAATTTAGAAATATCATTTTAGACCTATACTGAATTTCTCATAATATAATTTCATAAGGTGGTAAAAAGCGTAACATTTAGTTACGAAGCCATTGAACAGTTTGTTAATTATGAAAAAGTGGTAAACCCAAAAAATTTACAAAAAAAATGTAATACGTAGGTGCTGTGACAATTATTTTTCAATGTCGCTCGTTAACCATTGTCACATTTAGAACTGGTCTATTCTTGGCATTTCCAACGATAGTAAATAATTATTTCCTATTTTAAGATTGAAAAATAATCTATTTTCTCAAGAACAATTTTATGCAAAAGAGCATGAAAAAGATTCAATCATTAAAAACAGATTTCCAAACTATCTAACTTTCCGGCGCATTAGAGACAAAAATATCAACCAAATAAAGTCAACCAAAATCAACCTCTCACTCTTTTCCTTTCTCCGTCCTTTTTATACAATTTGGGGACCAACATGTTTCAAGGCCAATTTAGACCTCCTAAAAAGAAAATATTTCAATGCATATTACCTAAAATATGATTAATTCTAATATAGTCTATATATTTAGTGAGAAAATGATTCTTCAATAAAAATGGTTTCTAATTAAAAATTACATTAAAATAATCTTTAGTAGTCAAATTTCATAGAGATTTTTTAAATTTTTATAGTATTTATATCTAATTTTTCTTCATTTATTTTGTTGTTAAAATAAAATCTAATTCGTTTGTTAATGTCAAAAATATTTTTACGAAACACTCCATGAATTTTGAATTTTATCAAAAAATCTTTTTGTAATATAGTAGACCTTAGTTTTTTACAAATAGTATAAAATTCTTTTATGTTTTTCACAGGCCCTCCAATAAAATCAATCATATTACCCCAATTTCTATTAATTTCAATAAATTCCATTTTATATATACCGAAAAAAATCAAATCCTAGCACAATCTTATTTGCTTATTATTTATTTTAAGCCAATTTCGTCTTTATATTAGTAATTATGTATAAAAAATAATTAACTCCCTGTGTTTATTTGCAACTGTTTAGAAACATACACTAGAATGTCCTATTAATGATTAGGATTATTTTAACAAAAAGCACTAAAAACTCTAGTGTATATATTGATTTCACACAAAATGAATAAAAACGAACACGACAGAAAAGAAACATTTGATGTTCAGTATGTAAAAACTCGACGAAAACTAACTTCAAAAACAGAAAGAAAAATTCTTAAAGATTGCCAGATTAAAGAAGAGATACTTGTTACATAAAGAGGGAAATA